>JANAVB010027399.1:1276963-1347180 GCA_029216955.1 Iris pallida
CTGAGACGTATACAAGGCCCAAGAAGAGGACGCCTATGTAAGTAAATAGCAAAATAAAAGGGGGGATGTAGCACACGGTCAAAGGAGGGGAAGGAGCGGTGACCAAATGTGCTCGGGCAGTGGGGGCACAGGGTGCTCATTTACGACATTGGCGTGGACTTCCTGAATGAGCTGGTCTGCATGGAGCATGTTCCCTTCGTATCTCGCTTTGTTGTGATTCTTCTAAATCAACCGTGCGGCCGTTGCGACGATCTGGTGCCCATGGGAGGTGCTAACCCCATCGGCCGCTAGATCGTGGAAGCGTCCGCCGCGCGGCTCGATATTGAAGCACTGGTTAAGGGTCCGCCAGATGCTCCTAGGCAGGTTCCCTTGACAAAAGATGTGGTCAATAGTCTCCTTATGGTTGTCTGAACAGCAATTGCAGGCTGAGGCTAAGCTGATCCTATGGTGTGAGGATGTCGTCAGTAGGCAGTTCTTTTAATGGCTCTCCACATGAGGAAGGACCACTTCTTAGGGATGCATGTGTGCCAATATGGGCAGTAATTTGAGTGGCCGACCAATCCAAGGAGGGAGGATCTAGCCGACCTCACTGAAAATTCACGGAAGCCTCGAGAGACCATCTCCACGCATCGGCCACAGGACCGATCCTAAGACCGCTGAGATGAACGCTATGCACGAAATCGGTGCCTCCCCATTCATGCATCTTATACCAGTCCCAGTCGTCGGTAGGGTGGTTCACATGTCCTTGATTCTACAATCTCTCGGGGGTTCTGAGAGGCTAGGGGTCAAACTATCCCTATTTATCTCTCTGGAATGGGTGTGACTCGCCGGTGCCCAGATGAAGCCTTATAGCCTGTTCTGCGAGGCACGCCCGATAAGGATCCGACGCAAGCCACCGAAGATATGGTATTGGATGTAGCCTGTGAAGGGTGGGTGTGCTTGAAGTACCTGGCTTTCATGAACCTGGTCCATAAATTCTTGCTCGTGCGAAGATGCCACCATAATTTTATCGAGAAAGCCTTAACGATGTGGGTGAGTTTGGTAAATCCCAGACCCCCTTCCTTAGTCGGCTGAGCCATGGAGTCCTAGCTCGCCCAATAGTGCTTCTCATGGCCGTTGCAATGGCCCCAGAAGAAGTTACAAAAGATCTGCTCGATCGAAGTAAGCACCTTCAAAGGCGGGGAGCAAGCGGCTAGAGTATGGATAGGAATGAAGGTGAGCACATGATTGATGAGGATCATCTTGCCTCCTGGGGATAAAGTGGCATTGTGCCACCCCTCAAGTTTGTTCCTTATTCTGATGATTAATTTCTCGAAGATCCTGGCATTGGATCTCCCGTACACTAGGGGCAACCAAGATAGGTAAATGGAGGATGATCAACAGAGAAAGATGTTAAGTTGGAAATCCTGCTGGCATGCTCGGAGTTGATGTTGTGGTGTGCATAGTTGACGCTTTTGGAAGGGTTGATTTTCTGGCCTGCGCACATGGAGTACCGCTGTAGGGTATTGTGTACCACTTGAACTGCTCCTTCGTCCCCAGATGAGAAGATGAGTAAGTCGTCAGCAAAGGCCAGATGGGTGATGGTAGGACATCCGCTTGCTGTGTGATATTATTGGAAGTACGGGACACTGATCATGTTATTGAGGTTCCTGTTTAGGGCATCTGCCGCAATGATGAAGACAGTGGATGATAGAGGGTCGCCTTGCCTAACTCCGCGGCTGGATTTGAAGAATCCGTCGACATAACCGTTGATGACTGTGGAAAACCACGAGTTGCTGATGGATCTCCATACAGTGTTGGTCCAAGTTTCAGAGAAACTAAATGCCCTAAAAACCCAGATCATATATTGCCAGTCCAGTCTGTCGTAAGCTTTTTCCATGTCAATCTTGATGGCGATGTTGCCTCCTCTAGCTGGAAATTTCATACAGGTAATTAACTCATGGGCTAGCATGATATTGTCTTGGATATTTCCTCCACGAACAAAGCCACTTTGTTTATTAGAGATGATCTTGGGGAGGAGACCCGCCATTCTGGTGGCGATGACCTTGGAGATAATCTTGTTAGTGAAAGTGCACAGGCTGATTGGCCTAAAGTCGCGAAAGGACTCCGGGTTGTCTTTTTTTGGATGAGGATGAGTTTGGCGCTGGAGATGGCTTTGGGGTAAGAGGCTCCTTCGAAGAATACGATAGCAGCTTCGATGATGTCCTGTTTGATGATGTCCCAGCACGCGTGGAAGAAGACCCCCGAGAAACCGTCGGGTCCTGGAGCGCTGTGCTCGTTCAGAGCCCACACCGCGTCTTTCACCTCCTGGTCTGTGGGACAACGTTCCAGCTGGGCGTTGTCGGTATCGTCGATGAGGCAGGGAATTTAATCTAGAAAGGCGTTGTCTCTGTGGATCGTCTATTTGGTGAATAATTTGGAGTAGAATTCCGTAGCAGCTTCATGGATACTCTTTTGGTCGGTGATGATGTTTCCATTATCGTCTGTAGTATGGTGAATTGTAAGCTTTCGTCTGCGGTCGTTGACGCAATCATGAAAGTATTTCGAGTTTTTGTCCCCGTCGCTATCCCATTTCAACCTCGCTTTCTGTTTTCAGAAGTCCGTCTCCACTTTGAGCCTGAATTTGAGCATAGCCTTGGTAAGATTCAGGGCAATCCTGGCCGTCGGAGATCGATCTGAAACGAATCTGGCTTCTGCTCGGGTGACGTCATCTTCAGCAATCCGCACTGCTTGGAAAATGTCCCCATAGGAGAGTTTACTCTACTTGGACAGGGCTATCCTAGTGGCCTTGAGTTTTTTGCTCACCCGGACAAGGGGATCGGGGGAGTCGTCACTATTCCATGCTTTCGCGATGATACCCAAGAATTGGGGGTGCTCGATCCAGAATTCGAGGAATTGAAAATTCTTTTTTGGTGGGTTGGAGTTGCTTTTAATTTCCACCAGCAGCGGGGTGTGGTCGGATTCGGATGAGTTGAGATGGGATAGCTTGGTGGTGATCCCCATATCGTGCCAAAGGTCGTTCATTAGGGCTCTGTCGAGACGGGAATATTGGCGTCGGTCGCCTTCTTGCATGTTACACCAGGTGAAAGCATTGCCCATAAACTGGAGGGGGGTAAGATGAGCTTCGAAGATGAAGTTATTGAAGTCTTGCATTGCTGACAGGGGTGGGGGACGGCCGCCGGTTTTCTCTTCTCTGCGGGTAATCGCGTTGAAGTCTCCGATGCAAAGCCAAGGAGAGTTGATATGGATCAGGTGAGTGTCAAGGAGGTCGTTCCACAGTTGTTTCCGCTCGGTGATATCGCAGCTACCGTGGACAGCCGAGAGGATTGCGCACTCGGGGAGCATGGGGTGTTCCACCCAGCAGGAGATGGCCTGTCGGGTTTCTTGGATGATTTCGATGTTGTCGTCCTGAGTGCCGAGGATCCAAATGTCGTTTCTGCTAGCTATGGCGGTGGGGAGGTTCAGCTGCAATTGGATAGATTTAAGTCTTTTGGTGGGGATTTTGGGTTCAAGGATAATAAGGATGTCGATCTTGTGGATTTTCTGCAGGGTGGAAACTCTCCTTAATGTAGGTTTGTTCCCCAGGTGACGTACATTCCAGGATAGGATGTTGATCATTAAGGAGTTGGGGTGGTAGTTTTTTGTTCCGCTTGGCAGCGGATCTAGTTTAGATCGTTGTGGTCTCCGCTGTTCCAAGCATGACCTGGATCCCGCACGATGTTGATGCTTCATCTTTTGTCGAGGTGGGGTGTTGGTCCGCATGGATGCCGATTAATTCCCCGGCGGGGTCCTGGATGGGGTCGTCCGCTGGGTTAACTAATTCTCCCGCGGAGTCCCGGGTGGGCTCCTCGGAGGGAATGGTTAGGGAGTCGCTGGTACTTCCAATCTCTAGGAAGGTGTGCTATAGAGGACAGCCTGCGGCTTGGATGTGTAGGCCTCTCCGAACCTGTTCGGGTCCGAGGATAGCGAGTGCTTCTTCAACTCGTTCTTCGATGGTGCGCACATGATCGCCCTTGCTGGTGACGGTGGTAGCCTCTACCGCCTCCGAGTTAGGGAGGTTGGACGCTATCTCGGTGAGGGCGAGATCGTATAGGGGATCTGCTGACTCCATATGAGCTACCGCCTCGCCTGAATCAAGAGCATCAAATTGGTTGGAAAGCGTGAGAGGGTGGGGGTCGAAGGAGACTATTGCTTTGCTGGTAGACTCTCTTTTGTCTGACTTTCCGTCATTGGAGTCGAATCTAGTGTGGGAGTTTGGAAGTGGGAGAATGGGTGGTAGAGGAGTTCTCCCCTCTCCCTACGAGCTGACTTTCCGGGTTTTATTCTGCTTGAGTTCTGGGTGAAGACGGTGACAGTGCTTCGGGAGATGACCTCTCAAATGGCAGTGGTTGCAGAACATAATATGGTTATCGTAGAGGATTTGTTGGGTGTGGGTCGATTTTCTGAGCTCGATGGTAATAAATTGGGAGGTTCAGAGGAAAGGTCGAGCTCCACGCAGATTTTGGCATAATGGGCCTTGGTGAGGTTGCTTGTTTCTGGGGCCGTCGCCACGTACGTTCCGAACGAGTTGGCGATGCGCCTGAGAGCTGCCGGAGCAAAACAAATAAGGGGTAAATTGGGTAGGGTCACCCAAGCAGCAACTTGAGCTGAGTCTTCTTTGGTACTAAAGCCTGGAGACCACTTAATGATTTTTATCTGGTGTGAGTCCACCTTGCAGGTGCCTTTGGACCAAACAGTTCTGTGGTCGGGGTCGGAGAAGAGGTGGAGGAGAATATGTTTGGGATCGAGAGGGGCCACTCGATAATCCGCCGAGAGTTTCCAAGTGGCAATTGTCTCCTGCACTCTGGAGAGTTTGGGGCAACCGGTGGAGAATTTGAGAATAAAAGAGTGGGAGAATGAGGATGACAGAGAGGTCAATTCCGAGTCTGTGAAGGGAACCAGTGGCACAGGGGAGTCCTGGGAGTACACAATATCTGGGAGGGGGATGTCAGGGAATTGGAGACCCTTCGAGGTTGCTAAGTCCGGGCGGAGCTTGGTGGCGTAGGAACACTGGCCAACTCCGGGAGGATAAGCGCCCCTAGAGGCTACGCCGGGTTGCGGGGTCGCCAAGAGGGGGGAGGCTGATCTGTCAGGGGGATCCGGATAGCGGGAGTAGCTGGGTTAATGCTGGTCGGGGAGGGTGGGGCCACGGGAGCTGCAGCGGGTTCGATGGAGAGGTGCGGTGCGAGGAGCGCACCACTGACAGGGTGAGAGGACGCCGGCTGACTGACGGCAGACGAAGGTCGACGATCGGCTGGTATAATCGCCTGACAGGATTCCCCAGGATCTGCTGCACCCGCCAGGCGCAGGAGCTCCGGGAGAGCGGGGATGAGATCCTTGGGAGGAGGAGGCCCATGATGAGACTCCACCGCAAGCGCGGGAGGCGCGGCAGGGGGCGGGATAATGGGAGGTTGACTGAGAGGGAGGGTGTTGTGTTGGGGGGTTGGCTGAGCGGGCAGCGAAGGGCCGGTGGCGAAGGATGGGGAGGGAGAGAGAGGGATGGATGGATAGGGTGTCGCAGGGGGATCTGGGAGCGAACCGGAGTGAGCGTGGAGCTGGGTTGAAGCAGGTTCACCTGCGAAAGAAGGGTGGGGGAAAATACGCGGATTGGGCGTATCGAGGAACGTGGGAGTTGGAATACCCAAGGAGTGAGCCAGCGTAAAGAGCCGCAGAAGAAGGGATGAGGGTCCCACTAAGAAGATGTGGCAACTCGGAATTACGCGGAGCTGAATGCGCAAAGGGGGTTCCACGGTAGAGACCATAGCGCATGCCATATGGCGCGTTAGAGGGAAGGACTGCCTCGGGAGCATAGCTCCTGGCACCGTACCCGAAGGGACTGGAGATGGGACGTCCAAAGCCAGCATAGCTGGGGGGCTCCCATTCCGAAGTAACAATGCCTCCGTTTGAATTTTGAAAAGAAAGTGGGAATGGGTACGGCTGCCTCGGGAACTCCCCCAAGGAGCTACCTTCCCAGGAAGGGAAGGCCTGGAGGCCGGCAATGGAGGCAAACTGGGGACGGGTCTGGGGCGCTGTCCAGTGCGGGAGGGAAGGGGGAACGGGGAGCTCGGGGGTACCAAGCGGAGGAGCGGGGCTATCAGACGAGGACGTGGGGAGGTTGGAAAATGAAAAGGACGGGGAGGAGGAAGCAGAGGGGAGGAACCCGAGCATGGCTAAACAGTCAGCTGGCCAGGGATGGAGAGGTGGGGGGGAGGCATCGGCGGTGGCCAGGTGCTGGACGGCGCGGATGGGGCGGGACCCTAGGGGGTCACCAAGCTAGAGCAACGGACGGGGCTCTCCACTCTCATTGAAAAAAAAAAAAAATATATATATATATATATATATATATATATTTATTTTATTATATATATATATATATATATATATATATATATATATATATATATATAATAGTATATATGGAAAAAAAACTGCTTATATATTTATCACACTATTCATCCATCCTTCTCCTTCCCAAACGAGCCCTCTGATTAAAACAGAGGTTCTTCTTTTTTTGAAATTTTTTCTCTTTTTTTTGAATAATTTAACCTAGTCTTTTCCTATACAACCACAATCCCTTTCTCTTCCAGATAATATCAACACCTAATCGAATCCTAATTCAAATCAAATCCTATCAATTTCTATCGACTAATTGAGTTCATAAAAAAAACATCGACATCTATACTTTTCCTTTAACAACCCCTAAAACTCTCCTCGAACTCAGCCTCGCAACCCACGCGGGCCTTCGCCTATACCTACACCTTTTCCACCATCTATGGTCGGACGCGGGTGGCTGTGTCATAGGCACAGCCGCTGGATCCATCGACACCGCTCTACGGACACAAAAATAGCAACCACACAGTCGCATCAGTAGTAGCAGTCGAAGGAGCGAAAAGTTAACTTTTCGATACGATATCTTCCTCGTCGTTTAATAAAATTTTGATCCATAAATTTCTATGTTTTGTTGGGTAGACCCTCTATAGACCCATTCAAATAGGTCATCTTTGTTTGTCCTATATTTATCATGAAAATACTTGAAAAATCAAGAAAAATCACAGAAACAAAGAGATATAAACGGACACAAATTTGTTTTCTGAACCTGTTTTGGAAGTCGTTTTCTCGGCGGTAGAATGAGAAACTAAAAAATATGTTTGAACAGGATTTTAGAGAACCTATACGAGATCAAAACCATATTTTTATTTTTAAATTTAATATATTAATTACTAACAGAAATTAGTTCTAATTTGGTGAAAAAATAGTTTTAAAAACTTTAAAAACTTCGATACGGGGTCCGTCCAGACAAACCGGACGACTCCGTCGCAAACCGAGGGCATCGAAAGGTGCATATAGACTTTACGGATATGTGGGCTTTGACGGAATTCAAATTGGTTGCGTGTGCGAGACGAACTTGCATCAAAAGTGCGTATCGACTTGCGGACGTGTAGGATTCGACAGGATTCAAATTTGTTTTCTAAAAAATCTCAATTACTTTGTGCATGTTTGTCACATTGTGGTGAAACTTGCACCATTATGTTCGCAGCGTTGTGCTAGTCCTGTGAGCCAAGTTTGATCCAATTTTGAGATAGTTAACCGGATCGCTATTTTGGTGGGTCCATGATCCGATTCAACGGGCAATTTTATGCATGTCTCATTGGAATCCAAAATTGGACATACCGTTGAGTTCATATCGTCGAATTGGACTCGTAGGAATATACTTTGTTGACTATAGAGAATATAGGTTTTGGCACGCTTTTCGGTACAAAGCGGGCTCAACGGCAGACATTATTTTGATCCAAAATTATCGTTTTGCCCCTATGTCCAGAATTGGACTTGTGAGTAGTCAATCTTGACATTTCATTTATTCAAAAATATTGGTGATTTTTTTTCAGCATCCGAAGACGTTTACGAAAGTTTCCTCCTTGTAGCTTCTTCTGACTTGTTGATTACATCTACTGGACGTCGTCAAAATATCCAACAACCACCATGCAAGTATATCTTGCTATGATTTCTGATTGTGCATATTTTTTTCCAGCATGTTTATTCGTTTGTTTCCTTTATTTGTTTGTTTTAGTTTAAAACTGCGCGTCTAAGTCGCCCTTAGGAGCAAGTGATTGTGTTAGTCATTTTTTCGTTACTTTTATTTATTTTGTGCATATTGACCTCAAATTAAGAGACTGTCTCATATGTATGAAGCATCTCTATATCTTGATTGGCCTTGACACTTGTGTGCCACGGAGTTGTAAGTCTCATATAGATCTTGCACGTACGTTTAGCGGTACGTTCATGCCGTGCGATAGGTTGTAATTGTTAATAGATATGCATGTCTAGAGGACTTAGCAGTTAATAGAAATATCGTGATATGGATATAATATGAATAGTGCATGGGGAGGAAGAAGGCAGTTATTAGGCGTAGGATCTTCCACATATTTATTTTTCTCGACTCGACGCTAGTAGACTCAGTCGAGTGCTGGTGTGTCGTGCATTTACTTTCCTCTAGTCGTCGTTAGTGACTCACCTGAGAGGTAGTGTGTCGTGTATTTATTTTCCTCTAGATGCCACTAGTGCCTCGGTTGAAACGCTAATGCGCCGTGCCTTTATTCTCGGAAAGCCCCGGTGTGGAATGTTGTTTTCAAAGTACATTTTCACATAGATGGTTAGGAAGCCAGGCCAGTTATTGTTTTGCATTTTCAGTTATTGTAGCATGTTTTTCTGTATCTTGTTTGTTAAGTACCTCTGAGGACCTGGTGATCTCTCTAGGTATAGATGACGGGCAGTATCCTGAGGAGTACAGTTCTGAAGTAGACTCTTCATTTGCAGCCGGGGAGGTCTCACCTTCGGAGTCTATTTGAGTTTCTTTTGTTGATGAACTTATGTAGTTTCTTTATCTCATTTTTTCAGTTGACTCCATTCAGTCGCTCGGTAGTGAATTTATCTCCATCCAGCAAATATTTTATTTTATATTTCAGTTTAGAAATTTGATTTCTTTTATTTGTCATTATGGATGAGATATAGTTGTTGCCTGTGACCTTGTTGTATTATTATGAGCTGGAGCTCTTATATTACCGCTTATGTGTGGATACGTAGATTCTATATATTGGAGTAGTTTACATATTCATACAGCTGGCATGTACGTATTCCTAGTCCTACATACTTTGGGACTGAGGCGTTACAGATTGGGATAAATTTGTTCCAATTAAGCTAATAAGTCAGTGGTTCATAAGACCCATTTTTTATTGAGATCATTTGGTGTCCTCTATCGTGACTTTGATATTTGGAGCACAACACTAGTCTTTTCCTCTAATAAATTTCACACTCATGATCTAGACGAGCCACCCTATGTATGACATACATGTCCTACACAAACACACCATCATGTGCTCCATTTTAATTACACAACATTCATGACTAATTTTATTTAGAATAAACAATAGATGCCCATTTTGTTCTATTTGATTTTCACCATGCAATATCAACCCATTCCCTCAAACAAACTGAATATCCATGATCCATATAAGATATACAATGCCCATGATATTTGTATTCCACTCCAATAAGACCCCACATGTCTCCTGCACAACATCGAACATCAAACACCGACCCCTCATACACACCAGTCATTGTTATTTAAATTTTCATGCACCTACTAATCATGCCTTATCATCGAACTTAATTCAATAAAAAGGTTCATGCACCTATTATAAATTCCCATCTCTTGGCCACATATTGTTCTTTCCATAAATTTTTTGATCTTTCCTCTTTGCTACCTAAGTTACGCGATGAACGAAAACCCTCTGTACCAACTCGTCTAGTTATATTTCGACCAAGACACTCCTTATGTCTTGTTGAAGCATGGCCTATATAGGAGCAATGTTGAATTGGTAAGAATTACTTTTATAATGTTATTGACCAAGAAAACCATACCTAGGCTCCTTTAAAGTCCGTAAATATGGTCAGAAGTACCTAATATTCTCGTACATCTCCTTACAATTTGACCTTCTCAAAGTATTGTAACTGCGACTTTCACGCCTAACCAATTTTTATAAGTTGGGTAGAGCCTTGAACTACCCTATATCTTAGAATGTGACATCAAATTACGATTCTACAGTAATCGCCTTCCTATCCTTTTAGAATTGAGGTACGACTTGATGTATTTAACTTTTGTTTGTTATTTAATATCTTTGTTCTTATATATCAAGATTTAGTTTAATTTTTGCGAGTGATGGATAACAACTTTAGCCACTAGTAGAGTTTTGTAAGTTGGGTAGCATTATAAATCTTTAGTGATTACTAGGAGTAGCCGTAAAGATTCTAGATCATAGGATGTAGATTTAGAGTGAACCAAACAAATTCCTCGGTTCATGTGACATCATAGCATCCCTTGCCATAATTGGAGCACAAGGATGATATAATAACTGTTTCACCCATTTGTTTGGAAGTCACGACACGATATTCGTACTTGACTCTTTTTATTCCCTAATTGATCGTGTGTTGGTAATTATGGTACGATATGGCGTCCTTGACTTCTAATTTTGTTTAGTCATAGATCGTACTTTAGTTTTAATTTCAAGAATAAAATTCTTGAAAGTTTGGTTGAATGTAAACCCCTTAAAAATTTTACAAATTATTTTTAATATTTTATTAGAATTTAGTATTTCTAACGTAGAGTATATCTTATTTTATATATACTTCTGAAATATATATATGCTGGTGAGTTTTTTAATATATTTTTATATATAAATTTTTATATATGTATTTTATATAAGGTTATATATATATATATATATATATATATATATATATATATATATATATATATTTTAATATATATATATATATATATATATATATATATATATATATATAAATATATATATATATATATATATATATATATATATATATATATAATGAATAAAGTTTTCGATGGTGTCTCCCTTCTCCCCAGCGGAGTGCTCCCCTGTTCCCCTCTCCGGCCCCGCCTAGACGGTCGGCGAGCCGCCCTAGCACTCCAGTCTTCCTCCGCCCCCCTCGCATGGTGGCCCCCTTTCGGCCGTGCGAGCCCCCTCCGGATCTCCTTGCTGTCCTCGGCCCGCCTCTCCATCCTTTGCCCGCCGCCCCCCGGTAGTCGTCCCTATCCGACCGCCCTTCCTCCCCTCCGCCTCCCCTCCATCTTCTCGTCTCCCCTGCGCCCCTTCGGCAGCCTCCTCCCACTCTGATCCCTGCTCCTCCCCTCTCTTTCGCTGGGGTAGCGCCTGCTTCCTCTGCTCCCTGCTCCTTCCGTCAGGGAGTCCTCCGGTGCTCCTCTCGCCAGATTCCTCCGCTCCCTTCTCCTTCTCCCTCCTCCCCTGGTGTGGCGGCTGCTTGCTTCCGACGAGCCGCCTCGGGGTTGGCGGTTGGAGAGCAACCCTCCATCTTTATTTTGAATTTTAAATCTCCAGCCATCATCCCAGCCTGTGACATTTCTGGATCGGGGGGCTCGCCTCTATGCGCCCCCTCCCTCCTTGTATGTGGGTGCATATGATCGCCCTATTGTGGGCACATATTGTGGCCGCCACTGCATGGGCGCATGCCCTAGTCTCCCCTTCGCCCTCTCTTAGGCGTATGCTGCTCTGGTCGGGCGGGCGCATGGGAGCCGGCCGTCGTAGGCGCTTCCGCTGGCTCTTCCTCTGTTGGCGCTCCCCGTCTCTCCCCTTTCAGATGCTGTCGGCAGTGGCCCCAATTCACATCCTTCGGGCGCATATGGGCCTGTCCCTGTGGGCTATTCTCGATGCGCTCTTATGGGCGCAGTTGGTCGCCCGGCCTATGGGTGCTCCCCCTTTTCTCCTCAAGACGCATACTACCCCGCTCGGGCGGGCGCATTTGAGCCGGCCTTCGGAGTCGCCATCGAGAGTGCTTCCATAGTGGGCGCTCCCTGTCTTCCACTCTCGCGGCCGCCAGTGGTACCTGCTCCTCCTCTCCTCCAGGTGCTTATGGCCCCGTCTCCGCAGGCGTCTCAAGATAGGCTCTCGAGGGTGCATACGCCCGATCCGCCGATGGTGGCGCATTTAGTGCCCCTCCTCTTCTTTTCAGCCCCCTGTGAGCCCTTTTTGAGGGGCCTTCGGCACCGGCGCTCCTATCCGTCACTTCTTTCCAGTTGCCTTTTCTCCGTACTCGGCCCTCCATTCGGCCTCGGTCGACCTCGACGACAGCCTTGCTCCTTGGAGCCCCCTCTCAGGCTTCTTCCACCCTCCCTCTCAGGATTCTCCTACCCCCCCTCTTAGGCTTCTCCCAACCCCTACCCTTCGGGTGCCCGATCCTAGCCGACCTTCTGGCTCTATACCCCTGCTGGGAGCGTGTCCATCAGCCGTCTCCTCCCCCCCTCCGCTTCGCGGGCCCAAGCTTCCCCTCCTCGGTGAGCCATCAGTTGCCCTCTTTTGCCGACAAGCTACGCCCGGACAGGGTAGCCAAGCAGGGGCTCCGGGTCCACGACATTCTCCTTCCCGATGTTGTGTACTCGGGTGAATCTCTAGTGCCATCAGTTCCGTTCTCCGAGCAGGAACTGTTCTCGCTGGCCACCTCATTCCCCCACTCCTTTGTGCTCAAATTCTCCTCAGACTGCCCTAAACAATCGCGGCTTAAGGAAGTTATCGCAAGTTGGAGGCTCACCGATGTATGCAGGGTGGCACCCATCGACCCCAAGCATATCCTGCTCCACCTCTCCTCCGACCTTGACCACAGGACCGTGTAGTTCAAAGGTACCAGCAAGGTGGACTCCCACTAGATAAAGATTATCAAATGGTCAATGAGCTTTAACACCAAGGAAGAAACAGCGACAGTTGCTGCCTTGGTGACCCTTCCCAACCTTTCCCTCATTTGTTTCATCCGAGCGGCCATTAGGCGTATAGCCAACTCCTTCGGGACTTATGTGTCGACTGTAAAAGAAACCAACAACCTGACCAAAGCTCACTATACGAAGAACTGCGTAGAACTCGACCTTTTCTCTGAGCCTCCAACCACATCCTCATCGAACTCGACAACCGGACCCACACCCAACAAATCGTCTATGATAATCACATTATCTTCTGCTCCCACTGTCATATGCGCATCCATCAATCGAAGCATTGTTACCGTCTGCATCCTTAGCTTAAGCGGAAACCTGATAGGCGAGAAGCCCCTACCAAAGAAGGTCAGCATCAGTCGGTTAGCGGATCCCCCTGCTTCCCCTATCGAACCGCCACACTAGATTTCCATCCAGTGAAGACAAAACAAGAAACGACCCATCGGTCAATACGGAGATCCCCTACCACCCACCAGCCCTGACCCTATCAATCAGTTCGACGCCCTTGACGAGGGAGCTACAGAACCGTCCATTGAGATTGCTCCTCTCGGAGATTCATTAGAGGACCCCAATCTGAACCCAGATATCGACAACAACTCTATTCCGGAGGCAGCTGTGGAGGACCCCCCAGATGGCCGCCTTCCCACAAACTGCTCTAACGAGATTTACCCTAATCTCGCAGTCGATGTCATAGAAGTCCTCGCCATCCTAGGGACAGAACAAGCTCAATAAGGCCTTCAGGTCCTCACCACAAGATTCCCCTTCCTCGCGAAAGGAGACCAGATTACCATCGAGGAAGACTCTGTTCTTCTACTCCCTAAGGAACCTCAGACGGATTCGACCGATGATTCGCTTGTACCAATCGAGGACATCCACATCAACCCCCCTGAGGATTCTATACCTAGCCCATCCACATCGATAGAGGGAGAGGCTTTCACCACCAAGAAATCAGGAGAAAGAGGAGCCGAAAAGTCCCCGGTGATCCAATCCATGTCCGCAGCTAAGCGGGCTCACCAATACCCCCCATCTCCATTAAAGCTGAACATCCTCTCATGGAATGTTCGTGGCCTGGCGAACAAACCTACCAAGAGGAGAATCACCAGCCTTAAGAAAACTCACAAGATCGACATTTTGATAATCCTAGAACCAAAAATCCCCTACAAGAAACTCAAATCGATTCAACTTCAGCTAGGCTTTCCTACGGCCGTAGCTGGTAGACACGACATTTGGATCCTCTGCTCGAAGGACGTCAAAATTGGAGTCATACAGGACTCTAGGCAGGCCCTATCGTGTTGGATGGAACATCCGTTGATCCCCAACTGCGCCATCATGTCCACGATTCACGGCAGCTGTAACATCGCGGAGCGCAAACATCTTTGGAACAATCTCCTGAACATCAACCTCCACCATAACAATCTCTCTTGGCTTTGCATTGGGGACTTTAACGCTATCACCTATGGTGATGAGAAGACTAGCGGCCGTCCTCCCCCTCTTTCGGGCATGTAAGATTTTAACAACTTCATTCTTAACTCCCACCTCTCCCCCCTTTCGTTCATAGGCAACGCATTTACCTGGTGCAACATGTAGGAAGGCGACCGCCACCAATACTCCTGCCTCGACAGGGCCCTGATGAATGTCCATTGGCTGGGTATGGGGACCACTTCTAAGCTTTCCCACCTCAACGCCATCGAATCTGACCACGCCCCTCTGCTTGTTGGCATTGCCAGATCCTCGGGCCTGTATAATAAGAGCTTTCGATTCCTGGATTTTTGGAGCGAACATCCCCAGTTCTTAGGCATCGTCAAGGATGCTTGGAACGGAGCAGACTCCCCCGATCCCCTCTCTCTGGTGGCCAACAAGCTTAAAGCCACACGGAAAGCCCTGGCGGTCTGGAGCAAGCAGGCCTATGGGGACATTTTTTAAGCCATTCGTGAGGCTGAGGATGACGTTGCTCATGTCGAAATCAGGTTCTTGTCCGACATATTGCCGACCGCTAGGACAGCCCTGAACTTCACTAGAGCGATCTTTAAATTTTGGCTGAAAGTTGAGGCTGATTTCTGGAAGCAAAAAACGAGACTTCAATGGGACAGCAAGGGTGACAAGAAATCCGGCTTCTTCCATGCATGCGTCAATGGTCGCAGACAGAAACTCGTGCTTCATCGTATAACCGACGAAACTGGGAACATTATCAACGATCAGAGGGGGATCCAAGCAGCGATGGCTCAGTTCTTCGCTAAACTTTTCTCCAAAGAGACGGTCACCAAGGACACCACCTTCCTGGAGGAGATACCACACCTTATCAGTGACAACGACAACAACCACCTAGAGCTTCCTCCGTCCGAGCAAGAGGTAAAAGACGCCGTCTGGGCCCTGGATGAGCATAGTACGCCCGGACCAGACGGGTTTTTAGGAGTATTTTTTTGCACATGCTGGAAAATCATCAAGACAGATATCCACGATGTGATTTCGGCCTTCTTTCAAGGAGCCACGTACCCTAGGGCCATCTTGAGCACCAACCAGATTTTTATCCCGAAGAAAGAGAACCCGAAAACATTTCATGATTTTCGTCCGATAAGTCTTTGCAACTTCACGAACAAGATCATATCCAAGATTTTTGCTTCCCGCATGGCGGATCTTCTTCCCAAGATCATCTCTAAGGAGAGAGCAGTTTTGTTCGCGGAAGAAATATCCAGGATAACATCATGCTGGCCCAAGAGTTAATCACGTGCATGAAGTTTCCCGCAAGATGGGGCAATATTGCTATCAAATTGGACATGGAGAAAGCGTATGACAGGCTGGATTGGTAATTCATGATCTGGGTTTTTAGGGCATTCGGATCTCCGAAAAATTGACCAACATCATGTAGGGATCGATCAGCAATTCGTGGTTTTCTACAGTGATCAACGATCAGTCCAACAGTTTCTTCAAAACGAGTCACGGGGTGAGACAAGGAGATCCCCTCTCATCCACCATTTTCATCATTACGGCGGATGCCTTAAGCAGGAACCTTAATAAGATGGCGTGCACTACTAACTTCCACCACTATCATACTACCAGCGGCTGCCCGATCATCACCCATCTGGCATTCGCTGACGATATCCTAATTTTCTTATCCGGGGATGTAGGGTCAGTTGACGTTGTCCACCACACCCTCCAGAGATATATCTATTGCTCGGGCCAGAATGTCAACCCGGATAAAAGTGTCATCTACGCCCACCATAATATCAAGAGAGAGCACACGGCCATTCTATCCGACACCACCTCTTACCCCATTAAGCACCCTCCGTTCCACTATCTGGGTTGCCCTCTCGTGTACGAGAAATCCAACGCTGGCATTTATGCGGACCTAACCAGCCGTATCAGGAAAAAACTCCATGGTTGGCATAATACAACTCTATCCCCATGTGGCAAAATGATCGTCATCAAGCACGTCCTCTCATCTATCCCCATCTATACCATAGCTTCTTGTTCCCCCCCCAAGAAAGTGCTTTCTACGATCAAGAGCATATTTAGCAATTTCTTTTGGGGGCACAACGATGGCCGCGACAAGCATCATTGGGCTAGTTGGGATACTATGGTGCAGCCTACCGAAGAGGGGGCCTGGGGTTCACAAACTTTCCCACATCGTTCAAGAATTTTCGATAAAATTATGGTGGAAGCTCCGCACGACCCAGAACTTATGGACTAGGTTCATGAAGGCGAGATACTTCAAGCACATCCACCCGTCGACGGCCATCTCTAACAGCAGATCGTCCACGACGTAGAGGCACATGCTCATCGGGCGGTCTCTTGCCGAACCTGACATGCGCCTTCATGTGGACGACGGCGATTCGTCGGCATTCCTGGAGCAATGGGTTGTAGATACCATAATTTCTAATCTCTCAGAAGCCCAAAAGCACTGTAAGATCATGGACATGTGGGACCCTATCGATAACACCTGGAGTTGGAACGAGGTCCAGGAGTGGGCGGGTCCAGAGGCTGTCGATCGTATCCGACGATGCGGAGTGACGCTCAGGTCCATCGCGGACGAGATCCGGTGGGCGGCTGACACCTCGAGTACCTTCTCGGTCAGATCGGCCAGGAGGGTGGTCCATGGTACTGCAGCGCCTGCCCCTAGCATCGCCCCCTTCTAGCAGACATGTATCCCCAAGAAGTGGGCCTTCATCATTTGGAGAGCCCTGCACAAAATCCTTCCCACCGACGACACTCTCGCCACTATCAGGTTCAGCCTAGCATTCGCGTTCACATGCTGCACGGATCGTCATCCAGAAATGGTGGACCACATCTTCTGTCAGGGAGACCTTCCGGTCAAGGTCTGGAGCGTGATTTCCCATCTATGTAGAATGAACTCAGGGTGCGGGTGCTTTATCGACCTTGTTGCGGCATGGGATTCTGCGTCCCATGGCCACGAGATCGTTGCAGTAGCTACCACATGGGTTCTATGGAAGAACCGCAACAAGACTAGATATGAAGGCCATCAGTACAACGCCGACCAGCTGATTGGGGAGACCATCAGGCAATATAGCAAGCGGAGGTCCCTCTGTCACCACGGCCAAACGGTTTTTGGAACTCCCTCCTATCCAGGGATTAGACTCTGGAATCCTTTTCTGTTAGTTTACGTGTATAGGCTTCGACATTTTGCGCCTTCTGGTATACTTGTATAGCTCAGGCTGGTCTTTTCATGGAATAAAATAGGGAGTGTTTTGCCTATATATATATATATATATATATATATATAGTTTTATTTTGAGAATATTGATGATGTTTATAACAGTATCCAGAGACGTTCGTGGAAGTTCTATCTTTCCTGAACCTTTAGCTTGACGAGTTCACCTGCTGGACGTCGTCTAATCATCACACGATCTCCAGGCAAGATACCTTACCATCATTATACTGTTTAAATTCTTATGACTTTTCTTGTGCTTTGTTAGAAGTGATTATAGTTGTGTGCATCCAAGAATGATGTACTTGCGTGCTATCGACGATGTCATCGATAATTCGGGTGTATGGGTTTGACTTAGAGTTAGTAGACTTACCTTTAGTTATGATGTTATTGTTATAACTTCCATGGCCTTGACAATATCATTACATGACATAGAGTGATGATTCATATGGCACGAGCTTATGCACTCGACTAGCCATCGGTGCGTAGGTTAATTGGATAGTTAGATTGTATCTAGTTCGGGTGACTTTGCATTGGCATATGATTTGTTTAATTTGTGGATACGAATTGTACATTTCATGGGCAAAAAAGACTATTAGTAGGCGTATGTGACAACCATTTAGACTCCATAGTCTTCGGAGAAGATTGCGGAGTCACTAGCCTCAGTGTTGCTCGGGTATGGATTATTTTTTCCCGGTTATGGATGTATTACTAGAGGATATATCTGGCAGCGGCCACTGACTGTGCGCCAGCTACAGTTGGAGGTAAGCTAGTACTAGCAGGATGCTACGCTTTATTCCTACGACCTACTCATACGTACCAAAGTCGTCTTCAACATGCATTCACTTAGAATGGTTATGTGACCTTTGTTTGATGTTCCTGTACTTATACCTGATTATGGCACGGGATAGTGTCTTGTCACAAAATAATGTGCCACCCATTGTCCTTGTCTGGTTGCAGGTGTGGCTCACTGCTTCGATGATGGAATACTAGACCATGTTATGATCCAAATTTTTTTACCAATGACATTTATATTCAGTTTATATGGCATATTTTTCTGTTCTTGTTACCTTTCTCTGAGGACCTGGTGATCTCTCCAGGTAGTTGATTGTGTAGTGTTAGTTCGCTGATCATGATAGTGTTGTTATTTCCGATTCATGTATCTTTTGTGATTTTATATTTATCACAATTACTTGCATTCTGCTTATTAGCTTTGTTTTATAGATCTATATTATTCTTCAGGTCTATTCAAATATATATATTAATGGACTGCAGACCATGATGCATATTGTTTAGTTTTGGTATTCATTTATTTTATGGATTGAGATATATGATCGGGGATTTGATAGATAGTTTTAGATACATAGACAGCTTATACGTATTCAAGCCGGGCTGGAATCTACTTGATACATAGCTAGTATATTTACGCATTCCTGGTCCTATGTATTTTGGTACTGGGACATGACAATGATGGCTGGTAACATCATCGTGACGCATACTATGAGGATGGTATTGAATCTCAATCAAAACACATCTAACGACGGACTATGGCAGCAGGCGACGGGACTCCCAGGCTTTAGGTATGCCTAATTTTTTATTATTTTGCTAGAGCTTACTACCAACTATGAGGGTATAATGTTGATCACAGGGCTTGGATTGATTGCCAATAAAACTTTGTCTTCAATAATAAAGTAGAAAAGGGCTCATGCTTGTAGATGCAACAAATGCAGGCCTAGTTCTGCACTTTCTGCCAACCTATTGCCCATAGTAGCTTGGTGACAAAAGTTCTCACCCACTTAATATTGTCCTTTAGTACAATATTTTTCATACACCATGGCTCGTACCGAGTAGAACTTGATGGAGAAGACCATGGATGTAATAGATCTCCATTATATGTAATCATGATCTTGAAATGAAAAATCCAATATGTAATAGATCCATCATATGTAATCATGATCTTGAATGTCTATAAAATTTTGTGTTTTATTTTCTACCAAAAAATTTGATTATGTAGATTTTGTCTATTGGGATATTTTAGTGGACTTATTATCCATGGCATACTTAAAACCAAGTACGGATAATAAGTGAAGGTTATAACTAGACTTATAATGTCTATGGGTACAGACAATACGTAAGTAAGTTGTAATTTCACTAAGAAATTTATGATTGGACTTACTACCTATTACGTACTTATACTAAGTACAGATAGTAAGTTGAAAACAAGAGACACTATTAGATGTAATATGGACGTAATAGCTCACTTCTGAGATTTTTGCTCAGAGTAAATATGTATATGGCAAAATTTTGACACTCTATAAGGAGTAAGTTCCAAGTAATAATTCAGAGGTACTATGAACTTGAATGTTTCTTTGGAATTTAGTAAACTCAATTGGCTTGTCGATTTTCTCTAAATCATTTAGTGATTTGAAATAGGGAACTCTTAAGGCAACTATGTTTCAAGAAATTGATAGTTTAGCGATAATATGAATGTGAACAACCTTTTTGATTCACTTAGGGAAGAGATAGTTCAGAGGTAATATGAACGTGAACAGTTTACTTAGCTAGGGATGATCTAACTTAAGAATAGATTATCTCCATACCAACTAAGGGTTAAGATAAGGAAAATCTTTAGAACAACTGGGTTCTAAGGATTGGATGCAAGGAAGAGAATTAAAGGATAGTTCAGAGGTAATATGATCATAAATATCCTTTCTGAATATGTTATTTCTAATCCAATTGGGGAATAGAAATAGGAAATCCTTAAAGCAACTAGGCCTTAATGTCAGGCTTTATAAAGTAGATTATTTTAATTAATGATCTCTACGAGAATGTTTCATAGGACCTGAGAACAATTCTGCTAGAGAATTTTAAGGTCCCATTATTTGTTGCATACTCAAAGAATTTGAGTACAAATAATAGTTCGAATGAAGATAGCTTACCAGATCTGAAGGTAACTCTAGTAGAGAAGTTTGTTTTTGTAAGAAAAACAAACCAGTACCGAATTTTTTTTATAAATGTCACACTGCACACTTATACGTAACATTGTGTTTCATACTTTGAAGTCATACATTGATAATATTTATTCAAGAACTTGTCATTGATCGACATCATCAGCAAGTCCCCGTTAGGCTTTACGAGCCTATATGCTCTACTGAAATATAATAATTCCACTACAATTAGACCTTTCCATTTTGTTAGGAATTTCCTTTTGCTTTTATGCGTCATGACATTAGGACTTCTCACACCTAGAACTAGGTCCCCAACTTGAAACACCCTTTCTTTCACCTTTTTTAAAGCCTTTAGAAATGCGGGCTTGGTATAGCTTAATATGTTGTTGAGCTATTAGGTGCCTCTCATCAAGTTCCTTCAACTCCTGTAACCGCAAGCAATCATTGTCTTCAGTTGTTAATTTATTGGATGGAGCAATTCGAAGAGATGGAATTTGGATCTCCAGGGGAAGAACTGCTTTGCTTCCATAGACCAAAAAATGGCATACTGTCGGTTGGAATCCATATAGTAGTATGATACGCCCAAAGACATTCACCAAGATTTTCATTTCAATCATATCTAATAGACAGAATAAACTTTTTGAGTAGATTGATTATCGTCTTGATGAAAGCTTTAGCTAACCCATTGACCGCAGGATTATATACAATTGAAGCTATGTTTTGGATCTGATTCTTATCACAGAACCGATAAAATGTATAACTTGCAAACTGAGGGCTACTAACATGGATAATCCTTCGAGATAGTCTGAAGCGATAAATGACATGGAGTTTAACGAAGCTGATTATGTTGGATGCCTCCACTTCAATGAGCAGTATTGTAATGCCCAGTCCCAAAATACGTACTACTAGGTAATATACATTTCAGCCGCATAATAAATATAAGTAAGTTGTAAATGCAGTATGTAGATAGTCACGGCTTACTAAATCTAGTCCACAAAATAAGGAAATAAAAAAATCATCAGTGAAAATGTCACTGTACAAACTGCTTGGTGGAAACAAATCTACTACCAAGCATTTGACTAGAAATAAATAAATAATAAGTCAATGAATTTGTTAATCGCAGCAAAGATGATCAAAAGGGAAAGACATCTTTGATAGGAAAGAGTAGGTCATGATCATGGCTGGTACTCCTGTAGAAACTTATGAACTCCTATACCTGGAGAGATTACCAGGTCCTCAGAGAGACATAACCAGATACATAAAAACATGCCATATAACTGAATATAACTGCTCAATAGTAATTCGGACCACAACACGGTCCAGTATTATATCATCGAAGTAGTGAACCACACCTATAACCAAACAAGGATAAGAGATGGCATACTATTTCGCTATAAAATATTTTCCCATGCCCTGATCAGACATAAGTACATAAACCATACATAGAAAGTATGTATACCTAAACGGATAAATTTTACCATATAATTCTATGTAAAACATGCACTTTTGAAGACAACGTTCCATGCAGGGTTTTAAGATCAAATAGTAAATGCATGGCACATTAGCGTTTCGACTGAGTCACTAGTGCCATCTAGAGAAAAAGTAGTGGTGGCAGTAAGTAGCACTCATCTGAGTCAGTATCGACCAATAAACATGTGTAAAAATAAATAGTTGCCCCAACGCTGATAGTTGTCCCTTCCCTCCCCATGATACTATAAATATGTCATCTCTATAATACAGAAACATGAGTCATCTCCACGACACAGTTAATCCCTAATAATTGCCAAATCTTCTAACAAGCATATCTAATGGAAGTTATCACCAATCATACGGCCTGTACGTGTCACGCCCCAGTCCTAAAAGATAGGGACTAACACGTGATAAGACCAACTGTTACATATTCAAGGATGAATCCAATCTATAGAACCCTTAAGTAATGCACGTAAGCTATTTAAGATAGGGTACAACATGACAAGTTAACTATATTTCAATCCACAGTTAATGATCTCAAGTGGGGACCAAGTGCACTAATGCTGATCAAATTGTAATACACTGATGCTACTTGAATATAAATACAAGAATAGACAATTTGTAATAAAGTTGGCCAAACCTTGATACAATCATCTGAACAAGCTCATAACAAAAAGTAAAGTTTTTAAAACTAGGCTATACAGTTGAAGATGTCATCATAAAATGTAAAAGATAAAAGAGCGATAAAAGTACCACTACCTATACCTATATCCTGGAGAAATAATCGTCCACCAATCTATCCTTTTATCCTAGCAGTCTCAACAAATGCCTGGAGAGATCACTAGGTCCTCAGAGGACATAGCAAGACACATAATATACAAGTCTACTTTGATAGTAATAACATGCTAGGATGGATATAAAATAGTGCAAGAAAGTAAAGATTGAAGAAAGTATAGTACAAGAAGTAAAACTTAAAAAATGGCATGCCGTCAAGAATCATGCTGATAAACATTACTACAGGCAAATCATGGAAAAATAATAACTCCATGGGAGCTAACACCCCTATAGATCGCAGCTCAATGGGGGCTCACAACCTATAGTAAGTCTCTATCACAGCTCGACAGGGGCTCACAATAGAGAGTGGTCAAGTACAGTCATCGTCTATATAACAGCTCCTCGCCAAGAACTATGGGTCAAACAAGTTAAATCAAGTCAACAAATCAAGTCCAGGTCAATCATGTCAAGGGAACCTGTGAAGAGTCAAAGGTAGCAAAAGTTTCAAAATTTCTGAGAGAATTAGAATTATTGAGAGCATTAGAATTCTTAGAGCCTAATCTTTAACTCTTCTTAAGGGCATATTTCAAGACATGTACATTATCATATAAAATTTCTTTGTGACATTTATACAAATACTTGGCATGTGTTGGTATCTTTTGATGTACATGGAGGCGACAACACAACAACATATATTACAACACAGAACAACTTTGTCGTGTTGTACAGTTCAACATGTAAAACACAAGGATGCATGCAAATATATATATATATATATATAAGTAGAACTAGTTAAAATTTCGACACTAAAATCATAGAAAGTTTCTCAATTAGTATATTTTAGACGCGAACCTTAAGAACTCGAAGATGATGACTGATCTGCTAGCTATCTGTCCTCCTCGAGCGGTTTCAGCTTCATTAGGGGAAAGACTACTGCAACTGTGGGATAGAAGACGGAGAGGTGGGTTGAGAGTACAAGAAATTTAGGGTTGAACACCATTTAAGGATAGAAAAATATATATAGAACTGAGGGAGAAGCCATACCTTCTTCTTCAATCATTTTTTGGGGGGATGAGAGTTTTTTTTTGGGGGGGGCATTGCTGCTTTTAAGACCATGGCGCATGCGGTTCTTCGTGTGAAAAAAGAGAGGGTGAAATCAATTTTTCCATTGGAAAATGGGGGTAGGGGAAATATGCTAGCGAAAGATTTCGTGGAGATCAGGGGGAGGGAATAGCTACGGCTTCTGCTTTGGATGCACCCACTAGGCATTAAGGCTTCTGCTCATCTTTATTGCTTTCTTATGTTAGCCTATCGGATGTATAATTTTCTATGGAAAAGGGGTTGGAGGAGATTGTATTTATGGATAATTTGGTTTTCATATATAAGAATATGCAAATCCGGTTATGACTTAGTAAATATTTGACCTAAAATTTTGTTCTACTTAATCCTATTACAGGTTTGGACTAGGTCAATATTTGAAAAAATAATACTAAAATCATATTATGATTTAAATAACGATATCAAAAGAATACCGAAATTTTCATCTTTTGTAAATGTGATCAGAATATTTTGTTTATTTATATTTTTTAATTAATTGATTTTTTGTTACAAGGAAAATTTTTGTCTAATACTTTTATGTGACGTAAAATTATTTGGTAACTAAAAAAAACCTTAAGTGACAAGAAAAAAAATCTATCTTGTGACAAATACTTTTATGTGATGTTATTTATTTTTTTGTAACTAAACGAAAACTTTAAGTGACAAGTATTTTCATTTGTCACCCACGACATAAGTCAAAATTAAAATTTTATTTTTTGACAGCATTGGGTGACAACCAAAAAAAACAAAGTCACTAAATGATTTAATTTTGTAACGATAAACAACAGTTGTCACAGAATCAAATTATTAGTGACAATAGAAATTATTTGTCACAGAAATATCCCTTTTAATGACAAGTTTTATACTTGTCACAAATTACTTGTCACAGAAACTCGAATTTCTTGTAGTGACCTAAGAATACGTAATGATAAATCACAAGGCGCTTGTGCAGAAAAGATAAACGTAACAAGTAAAGGCAGAAAATAGAAACAAACTTTGTGCACGTATAAGAAGAAAATAACAGTGGTAATGAGAAAGTAACACTAAGATGAATCAGAGGAAGTATGTGATCAAGTAACACAAAAAAGTAACAGCAATATAAGAAATACATGTAAATGCTATAAAGTACGACAAGGTGTACTTGCATGTTGTAGACTGGATCACGTCCAAATAAGCAACTCATTAAATCAATGAGTCACGAAAGCCAAACTTCCACAAACGTCTCTGGATGCTGAAATAGACATCACCAACATTCTCGGTATAAGAAAAATGTCTAAATTTGACTACACACAAGTCCAATTCTGGACACAAGGATAAAATGGTAATTTGGGTCAAAACGATGACCGCCGTTGAACTTGCTTGCCATCGAAAAGCGTAGTAGAACCTATTGTCTCTAAAGTCGACAAATTGTATAACTACTGGTCTAGTTTTTTTATACGAACTCAACAGTATGTCTAGTTTTTTATTTTGATGAGTCGTGCATAAAATTGTCCGTTGAATCGGATCATAGGCCTGCCAAAACGGTAATCCGATTAATTATCTCAGAATCGGACCAAACTTGGCTCACAGGAAAAAAAAATGATACGAGTCCAATGGTGCCAATTTCGTCGCAATGTGATGAACATGCACGGATACGACATTCTTCAACCGATACGCCTCGAATTCATCTTGCACATGCAAGCAATTCGCGTTCCATAAAATTCCACACGTCCACAACATCCATACGCACCTTTCGATGCTCTTGGGTCATGACAAAGTCGCCCGATTTGGCGGAACGGACCCCGTATGGGCCGTAACGGTAAAATTTTAGGTTTTAGAACTGATTTTATTTAGAAACTAATTAACAGAAAATTACGAATAAATATTCGTTGTAATGCCGTTCATGTAGGCTACAACTTTTTTCCATTTAGAATTTTAGAATTCTCGATATCCGATCCGAAAATCGGCTTCCAAAACAGCTTTCTAGGATAGTTTTTAACGTCCAGAAATAATATTTTTTTCTCGATTTTTGAACTCGACTTTCGTCACGCACATCGCGAATTAAGGAAAACTACCTAATGGGTTTTGAAGGTGATTAGGTTGGGTACATACTGGCGTAATTCGTTTGTGAAATGGACAAACGTGGAGGGAGAAAACATGATGCAAAGTTGGTGTCGTTGGCAAAACTGTTGCAATTGCACTTGCTGTCTGATGTTGCTGCTGCGCTGTGCGCGTGTCATCCGGTGGCCAGCGGTAACCCAAGCAGCACGCGCACGGCTTGATGTCAGCCAGGGGTCACCGCTGGTCGAGACGATTTAGGCTTAGGGTTTGGTTTTTTTGTTTTTTTAAATTTTCCCCAAATATATATATATATATATATATATATATATATATATATATATATATATATATATATATAGGGAAATTTTATGAAATGCCCAAAAAATGAAAAAGTTTTATGAAAAACCCACCACACAATAACATTTCATCGCGTGCCCAAAATTAGCAAAAAAATATATAAATGGGATTTCGAATGACCTTTTTGCCCTTCATTCTAATTTATTGAAAACACCACGAAACTACTCTTAAAAAAATGTTTCGATACTTTCGCTTCGCTGCTCACTTTCGAATCTAGGTTTTCTCCTCAAAAATCTTCAAACCTTACTTCAAAAACTCATCGAAAAATTTCGAAAAGGTCGACAAACGGTAAAACTGTTAAAACGGAGGTCCAAACATCATTTTTTTGCAATTCTAAAATTTTGGAAGGCCGACTAATGGAGAAGCGGTTAATCTTCGGCTCCTTGAAAATACGCTCCTTTTACGACAAACTGGGCCTCGTTTCGACCTTCCAGTCAAAAGTTATGGCCCTTCAAAGTTTCAACTGGCCATAAAATATAGGAGAATGATCATTCTCCGTGGTAATATCACAGAAAATGGCTATTCTCCGTGCTAAAACCACGGAGAATGGCCATTCTTCTTGTTAAATTGACAAAGAATAGCTATTCTCCGTGTTAGAATGACGGAGAATGGCCATTCTCCGTCAATTTAACAAGGAGAATGACCATTTTTCGTATTAAAACAACGGAGAATGGTCATTCTCCGTGCTAAAACCACGGAGAATGGCCATTCTTCTTGTTAAATTGACCAAGAATAGTCATTTTCTGTGTTAAAATGACAGAGAATGGCCATTCTTCGTCAATTTAACAAGGAGAATGGCCATTCTCTGTCATTTTATCACGGAGCCATTCTCCGTCATTTTAACACGAAGAATGGCAATTCTCCGTGGTTTTAACACAGAGAATGACCATTCTCCATCATTTTAACTCGGAGAATGGCTATTCTCCGTCATTTTGACACAGAGAATGGCCATTCTCCATCATTTTGACATGGATAAGGCCATTCTTTGCCATTTTAATCGTGGTTTTAGCACGGAGAATGACCATTCTCCGACATTTTAATATAGAGAATGGTCATTCTCAGTCATTTTATTACATAGCCATTCTCCGTCATTTTAACACGGAGAATGCCCATTCTCCGTGGTTTTAACACAGAGAATGACCATTCTCCGTTATTTTAACATGGAGAATGGCCATTCTCCATCATTTTGACATGGAGAATGGTCGTTCTCCATCATTTTGACATGGATAAGGCCATTCTCCGTCATTTTAACACGGAGGATGGCCATTCTCCGTGGTTTTAACACAAAGAATAACCATTCTCCATCATTTTAACACGAAGAATGGCCATTCACCGTTATTTTGACATGGATAAGGCCATTCTCCATAGTTTTAGCACGGAGAATGGTCATTCTACGTGATTTTAACACGGAGAATGATGGAGAACAGTTGACAGAAACCTAAAACCTAATTTTTTTTGTGAAAAAAATTTGTCAGGAACGAAAATTCGTTCTTCTTTCAAAACGATGCTAACTCTTATGGAGAAGAAGAAGAAGAAGATCTTCTCTCCACAATTGACCTAATCGCCTAAAAACTTCAAATCTTTCCACGACGACGATGATGATGATGATGATGAGCGATGATCGGAGTTCGACTGAAGAAAAGCACAGTGAACTACGAATGATCTTTGCGATCTCTGTTGAAGATAAGAGCAATGGAATTCAAATCTCTCGTGAAGAAGAAGAAGAAGAAGACGAAAATCCCAATCCAAATATGAGTTTGTGCAAAAGGTAGTTATGGTATTATAAAGATAGCAATTTTGTAAATACAGAGCATCTAAAGGGAATCTTGGAATATTTAACGTGGAAATATATAATTCTAGGCTTTCATAAAACCCATCATGCGGGTGGGTTTTTTTATACAAACCAACCCCGAAATTGGGTTTCTCAACAATTTTTAGATATATATATATATATATATATATATATATATATATATATATATATATATATATATATATATATATATATATATATATATATATGTGTGTGTGTGTGTGTGTGTGTATAAGGAGAAGGGTGATCGGATAAGCAGGTTTCTTTTGGGGGTAGCACTGTGCTATATTATGTTTTTTTGCTTCGAATACATATTGCTATTTATCTTATCTTTTATTAATCCTTTCTAACAAAGAAAAACTTAATAAATAATCCAAATAAAAATCTAAATATAATATAAAATATTTTGTACAATATTTCTTTCATATATTTTATATATATTTCTTTTCTATTTTTTTTATAAATTATACAATAAGAATGAAATCTAAAATATTTTTAAAATGCTCCTTATTATATATATATATATATATATATATATATATATATATATAATTATTAATAAAACTTTGTATCTAAACTTATATAAATACAATTTATAAATAAAACTTTTATATAATTATCTATCTCACTCTATATATGCATATGTATAAATTTATATACACAAAAGTATATGTATAGCCTAGCAATCCCCAAATATATAAAAAGGACTTTTTAAGAAAATTGTTATCGTTTTTCGAAATAAAATATAATTTATAGCAATAACCGATATGTTATATATGACAATCCTTATAAAAATAATTCACTAACCATTAAAAATACCTATATATATATATGTGTGTGTGTGTGTATGTGTGGACGTCTTTTGTCGCATTATTTGTCTATATGAGTTTTGGTTTTGTTTGGGTTAATTTCGACTAGTTTAGCACAACCGGGTCTCGAAAAGGTGTTTATAATTAAATAGTTAAGCCATTATAGGGGTTATTCTTTGACTTGTCCTAGATGGGACACATCTACGGCTAGGCCTTTCCTACCATGGCAAATACACTAGTCAAAACACACAACTATATTAGCCGTACCAAAATTTCTAATCGATATGCATCTCAAAACTTAACCATGACTTCGGCCATATATACTATTTGATAAAATATTTTAAAATCCTAAAATCACTATTTAAATCAAATAAATATTAAAAAAAGTTTTAAAATTTCTGGGGGCTTATATTCTATCCTCTTTAAAAGAATTTCGTCCTCGAAATTAAAATAATGCTCACTAATAAAGAATCATTTTAGTGTAACTAAGGATTGTTCAAAGGGGTACACTATGCCACTACATTCTCTCCATAATAGTATGATTAACAATCCATCCCTTCTAGTCTATAGGAGCCATGCAATACTTACCATTACGCCTAACCCTTCTATGGTTGTCTACTGGATAATGAGATATGTTACTGCTATACCATGCTCACATATGCCAAATTGGCAACCACTTATATATATATATATATATATATATATATATATATATATATATATATATAAATAAAAAAAATAAAATATATATATATATATATATATATATTTTATTTTTTTTTATTTATATATATATATATATATATATATATATATATATATATCTATGTATGTATGTATGTATGTATGTATATATGTATGTATGTCTAGTCTAACTCATCCCTATCTACTCTACACTCTATCCCCAGATCGACATCATGGTATAATCTATCATCCCGTATCCTTTTAATAGGATTCTCCTTAGTAAGATTTTTCGGGCCACTGTCCAGTATAACTACATTTCTTGAACTATGACTACTATCATGATTTCTACATTGTTCAAGCGAAACTTCCTCTGCCTCGATGCAACCATAAAATCTGTCACGACCCGCACCCTAGAGTTAGGGCACGAGAACGTAACAACGCCCAGCCTACGCCGCAGTGTCGGCGGTAGAACGCTGTCCTAGGTCTCAATGCATCTAACAGTATAAGACTAGACAGTTTATACTCCCCGAATGGGGGTGACATAGCAGATACAGACTCAATCACATCTAAGGTAGAGCATGATAAGGATAGATAAAACATGAAATCCAAAATAAATACAGGAGATAGAAGTCTAAGTGTCTAAGATACATAAACCCAGAAGTACATCTCAAAACTCAAATAAAGATACAGTAATCCACAAAGTAAATACAACTCCAGACAAAATGAAATAACTACCTAAACAACCTCTAATGTGTCTCCTCTAGGCTAGCAGGCACCTCCAGGCTATCTGTAAAATTTATCAATAGGTCCAGTCAGGACTGGAACGAGCACATTACATCTCAACAGTTCATAGCAGGTTAGAAAATATAAACATGCAGTAAAGTAAGATACAAGTGCTGAAGAATATAGTATGTAAACAGAGAGAGAGAACTGTAATAGAAATATCTACTATAAGTAGAGAACTAACAGTGGCTAGTGATGTAGAGTACAGGATAGCACATGTGAACAGAACAGATTGGTACATGATCTACACTAAAGAGTTGTACATGATCTACACTACTAAAGAATTGTTCACATGACTACTAGCACTCCCCCGTTTTCCCCAATCAGTACACAAGGATCTAAGCAGGTTATGTTATTGTACATGATATCACATGGGGCCCTTAAAAGGGTGCACATGATAGTATACATGAAGGCTCTGTGAACATGAGAGTACATGATTCACAAGAGTGTACATGTATGGTGAAAGCACAGGAGTGCACGATGAAAGTGAAACGTACATGACATAATATACCCGATGCTCCCGAGGGGGATAACATCGCATGAAGAGATCCGTATAGTACTAATCCGTGATAATGTCGTGACCGCATCAAGTATAGTAATTTAAAGCAGGAATATAATTCTAAGCAGGATATGAAATGATCAGAGAATGTACTCGTCTCGATAACCTGAACAGATGATCAGTAAAGGGGGGTCCCACTGAAGCCACAGAGTCCTATTTAAAGCAACACAGGTTACAAGGTGTTCAAGTTGAAAATAAATAAATCCCTACAGGCAATCTATATTATTCTAGGTTCTTCTAAGTCAAATTAACTCTAGGTCGACTCCGGTCAATAATCTAGTCAAACTAGGTCAAGTGTTGACTTACAGTTGACTTTGGGTCAACTGGTCAACTTAGGTCAATCAGGGTCAATTCTAGTCTAATATAAAGTGTACTTCGTTATTTGTACGTTGAAACTTACGACGCGTAAATCGAGATAAGAAGATTATCGGTAAGGCTGATAATCTTATTATAGTGAACCACGTATCCAACTTGTCAATTTCAGCGATGTGAGATCACTGGAATTGGCTGATCTCAGTTTCGTTGTACTAATCCCGAAATACGAACATTATAAGAATTAATTATTAATTAATTATAAAAAGGTTAAACTTAGAGAAATTATCAACAAACATTGTCGGACGATGAAATGAACATCGCCAACGTGTTCAGAATGGTCAAATTAGCTAGGATAGCCTACCCAACGGTCCAATTTGGACACAAGGGCAAAAAGGTAATTTCGGGTCAAAACGGTGTCCGTGTCGGAGCCGTTTTGCACCAAAAAACGTGCAAGAAAACAAGTCTATAAAATATAATAAATTATATGTCCACGCAACCAGAATGTCGATACGAACCCAACGGTATCTCCAGAATTGGATTCCGTTGACCCGATCTCAATTTGGCCCGTTGACCAGAACTTAGGATTCCGGTTTGCACGGAAATACGTGCCGGAGCCAAAGTTCTCAAAACTTAGCAAACTACCTGTCAACGAGTCCAGAATGATGATACGAACTCAACGGTATCTCCGGAATTGGATTCCGATGAGCCGATCTCACAATGACCCGTTGACCCGGATATTGGTATCCGACTTACACTGAAATGCGTGCCAGACCCAATGTCCATCAAAAACTAGCAAATCACATGTCAACGAGTCCAGAATGACGATACGAACTCATCGGTATCTCCGGAATTGGATTCCGATGAGCCGGCATCAAAAAGTCCCGTTGACCCAGAAAGTGGGACCCGTTTTGCACCGAAATGCGTGCCCGGGCCCACGTTCTCCAAATCTAACAAATTTTATATGAAAATATGCCAGAACGACGCCACAAGTCTAATGGTGGTGTCAGAAATGAAATCTGGAGTCCCGTGCTCAAAAATAGAATTTTACAAGTTGGAAATTACGAATTCGGACGACCAACTTTGGCGTCGAATTCAACCAATCAAACAAGCTCACAATGAAACGAAACTGGAGGGGTAGTAAGAGGGTTATACCAGCTTCGCAACGGAACTGGTAGCACACCAAATGGAGCTGCAGTGGAGGAGATACAAGCTGACGAAGTTGGCCCCGCGAAATTGTCCAAATTTAATACAATTTAAACGGTCAACTTGGTGGCCGGTTTTGATGTACCAAACGATAAAATTAACGGACGAATTTGACAGGGATGAAGTTGGATATACCGAGATTACGACGGAGCGAATAAATCGCCGATCCAACGGTCGGATCTCCGGGAAAACGCGCGCGAAGTCTCTGCGACGGAGCGCCAAATCTGAGTTCCAAACTCGCGCGCGCCGACGGGATCTCGTTCAAAACGCACGAATCGCCTTGACGGCGCATCCCGGAGGACGTTGGCCGCCAGGGGAAGGAAGCCTGGGGTTCGCCGGAGAGGGGGCCATCCACAGCGGGGGTCGCCGGGGCCATGGCGGCGACGACGGCGGCGCGTCCAAGCCCCGTGCGCGCGCGCTTTCAAAGCGCAGCTGCTGCTGCCGATTGTTGCTGTGGCTGAAGCTGGTGGCCGCGGCGGCGCGCTGCCTGGCCGGCGACGGCATTGGCCGTGCGGCCAAGGGGCGGCGGCGCCCTCGACGAGGGTGGAGGTGAAGTTGAAGATGAAGGAGGAAGGAAGATGGAGAGTAGGAGGAGGAGAAGATGTCGACGTCGGGTCGGGCCGACGGCGGCGGAGGGGTGTTCCGGCCATGGCCGTGGGAGGAGGCTGGAGAGGGTGGTGGTCGGGTGGTTGCAGTGATGGTGATAGTGATAGAGTCGATGGTGGTGATCGGTTGTGAAGTTGGAGGAAGGAGATGAGGAGATGGAGGAGGACATGAGAGGAGTGGTCGGGCTGCTGTGGGGGAGGCCGACGGCCAGGCCAGGGGGTGGCCGGAGGTCGGGCCAGGGAGTCGGCCATGGGGAGAGGGAAGGAGGTCGGGTGTTGCTATGCATGGATGTTTTTGTTGCTGTTGGTTGTAGTAGAGAAAGTGTGGAAACAATGAAAAAAAGGAAGAGAGAGAATGAGAAGTGTAATAAATGTGAGGGAAGAAGCGAGAGAGTGAATAGTTGCTTTCCCCCTAGAAATTAGGGCCGGCCAACCAATGTTGGCTGCTAGGAAAAATGGATGGGGAAATCAATGGTTGTGCTTAATTGAAGGGAATCAAAGGGCTAGTATTGATTTAGCAAAAATAGATCATTCCAAAGGAGATTAATTCAATAGAAATTCTATTAAATATAGGAAAAATGGGTAAATGAATATCTGATATTTTTAGGCAAGAAAATATTAGAGTGTCATGATGGAGAAAATCATGGAGCTGGACTGGACTCGGTGGAGCCGGATTTGGTCAAAACCGAACATTGTGCGAAAATTGAATTAAAAATAGGCATCGATGATCATGGAGAAATAAGTAGCACATGGGGATTCCAAATAATGGGACACAAGTGGCGGACGGATAGTAGGCTCAAAGTGGGCCATGTCCATAGTTGGGGCTGACAGGTTTTGGTCGACAGGGGACCCACAAATCAAGTTGGAAAATGAATGTGACGCCGTGGCGTGAAATAAAATCGGGTCACGCGTCGGGAAAGTTGTGCGAATCAAATGGAGCCCAAAATGACGTGTCTGAGTGGGAAACGAAGGTCATGGGTGACGAGCGTCTCGAGTAGATCATCAATGAGGAGTTGGTTTCAAGGAAATGACTGGTCTGGCGCTCCCAATTTAAATGTCATGGTAACGCGCTGAAAATGATCAAGGAAAAAAGTGGGAAAATAAATATCAATCAAATGGTCTAAACCGACCCGAAGTTCAGCGAAGCAGAAAGAGCACAAGAGAACAAGTTTGGATGGGACACTATATACCGTCATGAAGGTAATCGTGTCCACTCCAAAACTCGTGAAGAAGATTTCCAGAGTTGAACATCCCTGATACTCCAAATATCAATGGCATGAAAAAGTACACTAACAGATAAATAAATAGAATGAAATATTTAATGAAACCAACAATCAGAAAATAAATAAAATGAAAAAAAATCAACCCGAATTTCAGGGTGCTAACAGCCTACCCACCTTATAAAAATTTCGTCCTCGAAATTAAAATGTCCCTACTCCCTCTAGGTCAAACCCCCATAATCAAAGTCCCAGATTAAAACAAATCATGTGATCAAAAGGACGACATACAGGGTCATGGCATACGGTGGTAGTGAAAGTCTCATCTAGGTATACTAGTCATGCTAACCAACGGTCATAGGGTATCAAACACACAAACAAATCCAGGGTGCTAAACGAGAAAAGATGCAGAAACAACAACCATCAAAACTATAAGGTTTGTCTACCACCCCGTATGAAAACTGGTACTCATCAAAAAATAAAGAAAGGTAACCATCAATCATCTAAAAGGGTACAGAAAATCAAATTAAAAATTAAGGAATTGAAAATCACTTGCATTGAAATCCAATCGCATTATATATACAGAGAGAGCATTAGATAGGGAAAACTAGCATCATGTGTATGGGGACATGTTCATACGGTTAGATAGTAGGCGTGTGTGTACGTGAATACATATGAAATTGTATATGAGAAATTGAGTTCCAAATCAACAGCTATCAAGTTACACTAATCATGGCATTTTGGTTAAACACCCTACAATACGCAACACGCAACTTATTTAATCATAACATGCATAGCTAACCATATATATAAAAAAGAGTAGAGACTTAGTTATTTATCTATACAAATTATAACATGGATGTATAAAAAAACTATATATATATCTATATAGATACATGTTCATAACAAAGAGAGGAAGATTAGGTTACATGACAGGGTATACTAAGTTAGAGAGTGTGTGTGTGTGTCCTTGTACAGGGTTATAGCTTAGTATTAAAAGGTTAAATCCAGGTTTTAGTTCAGCATTTACACACAAAAATATCTGAAAATAAGCTAACCTTTTAAACCATGGAAATTATGAACATAATGCGGTCTCAGATTTTAGGGTTTGAACATCACAACCAATCTCAATGGTCCTAACACATCCTATCATGATAGAAAAGAAACCCTAACATACTATCAATATATTGACCTACGCATACAGTTTAATATTACATGTTAAATCTGAAATTGAACTAAACGTTGGAAATCAAATGTGAAAATGTTAACATGTAACTAGTTTTCAGAATTTTGGAGAACTTGAACATTAAAACCCAACTCAATGTTTATCACAACTAGCATGTAAGAATATGAAACTTAAATTTATATCCTACTTCCCACAAGGTAGCTCAATATTACATTTAAGGAAATAAAACAGCAATTTTAACTAACATTCGGAAATTCAGCATCAAGGGTTAACATGCACAGAAGTCTCAGATTTTACAATTTTAACATAACTTAACCAATTTTTTTGAATTGAAACTCTATGTATAACATACATGTGCAGTGATGTAAACCTAAATAATAACATAAAATTTATATTTAAATTACGAATTTAAACATGGAAAAGCAGAGGACCAGAATATTGGTTATGAAAAATTGGACATCAACAACATATCAATATGTGGAAAAATCAAGTGTAGCATGCATACGTGTTAGGCAAGTGTCTGCTATATATATTCATATACATATTCTCATGTCCCAATAAAATTAATTCTACGTTAAGACTAACATTTAGATTCCTACCAAGATTGCAAGCAGGTGATTGACGAAATAAGGACAGTTTTATTATTATCTAATACAAGATTAATAGCAAGAAGGAATTAACGATAAAATCTGTTTTGCTTATCTGATTAAGGAAAAACCATTTTGAAACCCAGCACTAAATTATCAAATCTAAGATAAAATCTAGCAAAATCATCGATTCATTGTATTAAGAAGAACTCATAGCAAGAATTTACACAAGATTTATAAAAATAACTAAACATACTCTTAAGTTAAATGACAAGAAACTAGGCAAACCAACAAACAATAATTCTTTTCTTTGAATGACTGAGAAAAAAAGTAGAGAAAACATGTTCAAAATATTTTAAGGTGCAATCTGATAATCATATGCGTCTATCCAGATTCATGGTACTCTAAATCCTCGTCATACTAGTGAGCAAGGCTACGATAATCACAGAGCCCTTGACTTATACACATATCTCTAGAATCATGGTATTTAACATTTTCGCGGTGCCGCATGCTTGGCTGCGAAAACCTTAAATTCCCACACCCGAGAAATATATCCAGAGTCAGACTATATGTCCTCACCATGCTGGCTAATGTGACTATAGAAGACTAGATTCCATAACATAGATGACCTAGCCCATATAATTTCATCTTGCCAAAAATCAAATTAAATTAACAATGAATACTCAAAATCAAATCAAAATTTATTAACGAACATCAAAATTCAAAAGTGAACACAATCCATCAAAATGCAAACTCGAATGCAACAGCTATCATCAAAATTCAAAATTCGAAAATCTTCCATCAAAATTAATACAAACTCAAATTCAACGATAATCCATAAAAATCAAATTTAACAACAAAAGTAAAATAAATTAAATCAAGGGAAAAAAAAGAGTTTTCAAATCGAAGTTAAATAAGATTCTCCAGGGTCGTCCCAGAAATCTCTCAAGGGTTCCTATCTGTGATTGAGTACCTTCAAAATATATCCTAATCCTACTGCAGGCTGTAGTGGTACTCTAGTTCGAATACCACTACACTTTAGTCTCAACCTGCATGGGCCACCACTAAAAACGTGTCACGACCCGTACCCTAGAGTTAGGGCACGAGAACGTAACAACGCCCAGCCTACGCCGCAGTGTCGGCGATAGAACGCTGTCCTAGGTCACAATGCATCTAACAGTATAAGACTAGACAGTTTATACTCTCCGAATGGGGGTGACATAGCAGATACAGACTCAATCACATCTAAGGTAGAGCATAATAAGGATAGATAAAACATGATATCCAAAATAAATACAGGAGATAGAAGTCTAAGTGTCTAAGATACATAAACCCAGAAGTACATCTCAAAACTCAAATAAAGATACAGTAATCCACAAAGTAAATACAACTCCAGACAAAATGAAATAACTACCTAAACAACCTCTAATGTGTCTCCTCTAGGCTAGCAGGCACCTCCAGGCTATCTGTAAAATTTATCAACAGGTCCAGTCAGGACTGGAACGAGCACATTACATCTCAACAGTTCATAGCAGGTTAGAAAATATAAACATGCAGTAAAGTAAGATACAAGTGCTGAAGAATACAGTATATAAAAAGAGAGAGAACTGTAATAGAAATATCTACTATAAGTAGAGAACTAACAGTGGCTAGTGATGTAGAGTACAGGATAACACATGTGAACGGAACAGATTGGTACATGATCTACACTAAAGAGTTGTACATGATCTACACTACTAAAGAATTGTTCACATGACTACTAGCACTCCCCCGTTTTCCCCAATCAGTACACAAGGATCTAAGCAGGTTATGTTATTGTACATGATATCACATGGGGCCCTTAAAAGGGTGCACATGATAGTATACATGAAGGCTCTGTGAACATGAGAGTACATGATTCACAAGAGTGTACATGTATGGTGAAAGCACAGGAGTACATGATGAAAGTGAAACGCACATGACATAATGTACCCGATGCTCCCGAGGGGGATAACATCGCATGAAGAGATCCGTATAGTACTAATCCGTGATAATGTCGTGACAGCATCAAGTATAGTAATTTAAAGCAGGAATATAATTCTAAGCAGGATATAAAATGATCAGAGAATGTACTCGCCTCGATAACCTGAATAGCTGATAAGTATAGGGAGGTCCCACTGAAGCCACAGAGTCCTATTTAAAGCAACACAGGTTACAAGGTGTTCAAGTTGAAAATAAATAAATCCCTACAGGCAATCTATATTATTCTAGGTTCTTCTAAGTCAAATTAACTCTAGGTCGACTCCGGTCAATAATCTAGTCAAACTAGGTCAAGTGTTGACTTACAGTTGACTTTGGGTCAACTGGTCAACTTAGGTCAATCAGGGTCAATTCTAGTCTAATATAAAGTGTACTTCGTTATTTGTACGTTGAAACTTACGACGCGTAAATCGAGATAAGAAGATTATCGGTAAGGCTGATAATCTTATTATAGTGAACCACGTATCCAACTTGTCAATTTTAGCGATGTGAGATCACTGGAATTGGCTGATCTCAGTTTCATTGTACTAATCCCGAAATACGAACATTATAAGAATTAATTATTAATTAATTATAAAAAGGTTAAACTTAGAGAAATTATCAACAAACATTGTCGGACGATGAAATGAACATCGCCAACGTGTCCAGAATGGTCAAATTAGCTAGGATAGCCTACCCAACGGTCCAATTTGGACACAAGGGCAAAAAGGTAATTTCGGGTCAAAACGGTGTCCGTGTCGGAGCCGTTTTGCATCGAAAAAACGTGCAAGAAAACAAGTTATAAAATATAATAAATTATATGTCCACGCAACCAGAATGTCGATACGAACCCAACGGTATCTTCAGAATTGGATTCCGTTGACCCGATCTCAATTTGGCCCGTTGACCAGAACTTGGGATTCCGGTTTGCACGGAAATGCGCGCCGGAGCCAAAGTTCTCAAAACTCAGCAAACTATCTGTCAACGAGTCCAGAATGATGATACGAACTCAACGGTATCTCCGGAATTGGATTCCAATGAGCCGATCTCACAATGACCCATTGACCCGGATATTGGTATCCGACTTGCACCGAAATACGTGCCAGACCCAATGTCCATCAAAACCTAGCAAATTACATGTCAACGAGTCCAGAATGACGATACGAACTCATCGGTATCTCCGGAATTGGATTCCGATGAGCCGACGTCAAAAAGTCCCGTTGACCCAGAAAGTGGGACCCGTTTTGCACCGAAATGCGTGCCCGGGCCCACGTTCTCCAAATCTAACAAATTTTATATGAAAACATGCCAGAACGATGCCACAAGTCTAATGGTGGTGCCAGAAATGAAATCTGGAGTCCCGTGCTCAAAAATAGAATTTTATAAGTTGGAAATTACGAATTTGGGCGACCAACTTTGGCGTCAAATTCAACCATTCAAACAAGCTCATAATGAAACGAAACTGGAGGGGTAGTAAGAGGGTTATACCAGCTTCGCAACGGAACTGGTAGCACGCCAAAAGGAGCTGCGGTGGAGGAGATACAAGCTGACGAAGTTGGCCCCGCGAAACTGTCCAAATTTAATACAATTTAAACGGTCAACATGGTGGCCGGTTTTGATGTACCAAACGATAAAATTAACGGACGAAATTTGACAGGGATGAAGGTGGATATACCGAGATTACGACAGAGCGAATAAATTACCGATCCAACGGTCGGATCTCCGGGAAAACGCGTGCGAAGTCGCTGCGACGGAGCGCCAAATCTGAGTTCCAAACTCGCGCGCGCCGACGGGATCTCGTTCAAAACGCACGAATCGCCATGACGGCGCGTCCCGGAGGACGTTGGCCGCCAGGGGAAGGAAGCCTGGGGTTCGCCGGAGAGGGGGCCATCCACAGCGGGGGTCGCCGGGGCCATGGCGGCGACGACGGCGGCGCGTCCAAACCCCGCGCGCGCGCGCTTTCAAAGTGCAGCTGCTGCCGATTATTGCTGTGGCTGAAGCTGGTGGCCGCGACGGCGCGCTGCCTGGCCGGCGACGGCGTTGGCCGTACGGCCAAGGGGCGGCGACGCCCTCGACGAGGGTGGAGGTGAAGTTGAAGATGAAGGAGGAGGGAAGATGGAGAGTAGGAGGAGGAGAAGATGTCGACGTCGGGTCGGGTCGACGGCGGCGTAGGGGTGTTCCGGCCACGGCCGTGGGAGGAGGCTGGAGAGGGTGGTGGTCGGGTGGTTGCAGTGATGGTGATGGTGATGGAGTCGATGGTGGTGATCGGTTGTGAAGTTGGAGGAAGGAGATGAGGAGATGGAGGAGGAGATGAGAGGAGTGGTCGGGCTGCTGTGGGGGAGGCCGACGGCCAGGCCAGGGGGTGGCCGGAGGTCGGGCCAGGGAGTCGGCCATGGGGAGAGGGAAGGAGGTCGGGTGTTGCTATGCATGGATGTTTTTGTTGCTGTTGGTTGTAGTAGAGAAAGTGTGGAAACAATGAAGAAAAGGAAGAGAGAGAATGAGAAGTGTAATAAATGTGAGGGAAGAAGAGAGAGAGTGAAAAGTTGCTTTCCTCCTAGAAATTAGGGCCGGCCAACCAATGTTGGCTGCTAGGAAAAATGGATGGGGAAATCAATGGTTGTGCTTAATTGAAGGGAATCAAAGGGCTAGTATTGATTTAGCAAAAATAGATCATTCCAAAGGAGATTAATTCAATAGAAATTCTATTAAATATAGGAAAAATGGGTAAATGAATATCTAATATTTTTAGGCAACAAAATATTAGAGTGTCATGATGGAGAAAATTATGGAGCTGGACTGGACTCGGTGGAGCCGGATTTGGTCAAAACCGAACATTGTGCGAAAATTGAATTAAAAATAGGCATCGATGATCATGGAGAAATAAGTAGCACATGGGGATTCCAAATAATGGGACACAAGTGGCGGACGGATAGTAGGCTCAAAGTGGGCCATGTCTATAGTTGGGGCTGACAGGTTTTGGTCGACAGGGGACCCACAAATCAAGTTGGAAAATGAATGTGATGCCGAGGCGTGAAATAAAATCGGGTCACGCGTCGGGAAAGTTGTGCGAATCAAATGGAGCCCAAAATGACGTGTCTGAGTGGGAAACGAAGGTCATGGGTGACGAGCGTCTCGAGTAGATCATCAATGAGGAGTTGGTTTCAAGGAAATGACTGGTCTGGCGCTCCCAATTTAAATGTCATGGTAACGCGCTGAAAATGATCAAGGAAAAAAGTGGGAAAATAAATATCAATCAAATGGTCTAAACCGACCCGAAGTTCAGCGAAGCAGAAAGAGCACAAGAGAACAAGTTTGGATGGGACACTATATACCGTCATGAAGGTAATCGTGTCCACTCCAAAACTCGTGAAGAAGATTTCCAGAGTTGAACATCCCTGATACTCCAAATATCAATGGCATGAAAAAGTACACTAACAGATAAATAAATAGAATGAAATATTTAATGAAACCAACAATCAGAAAATAAATAAAATGAAAAAAAATCAACCCGAATTTCAGGGTGCTAACAAAATCTCTATAAGATTTTGTATCTATCCTAAGTACAGTGCCTATGGACTTTCGAATCCTTTTCACTATAGTCGCCCATATTGGTGATCACACTCTAAATCGTATCTAATTCAAAAATTCTACTAGATATTCTCGCAAGTTACTACATTCCTTTCGATTGATAACAATATCTTATTTTCCTTAATAAACCAAGTTAAGTGTGCTATACTTCTACCCCATCTCTATCTAATTAATGGTAAATTTGTAGAATGGTTGCAGTCCATTGCCCCTATAGTCTTTCATTGGATTAAGTCAACTATATGAATTCTATGCTGCCAGTCTAATCTATTCTGTCTATCTAATAGAGACGTCTATCCTTCCTTTATAACCTTAATCAATTAATCCCGCTTAAGATGTTCTAATACTACCTTCTATATTATGATAAATTATAATCCAAGGAGTGTCAAGCACGAGCATTCGTCCTTCCGAAATAGAAAAATATGAGAATTTATGGTAAGGAGTTCAAGAAAGCTGATCGAATACAATTTTTGACTTCCAAGGGCGATATAGGAAATCAAAAGAATTTTTAAAGCACTTGTGGACTGAGATCCTAATATACTATCCTATCGTAGGCCTGCTCGGTATGGTAACATAACCGAAACGGCTAACTCGACCTGTGCATGCCACCCAAAAAAACTTGTCACGCCCCAGTCCCAAAAGTCATGGGAGTAGCAAGTGACATGGACAACTGGTACATACTCAAGGGTGAATCCAATCTATACCCTTAAGTAATGCATGTAAGTTATCTATGATAGGGTACAACATGGCAAGTTAACTATATCTTAATCCACAGTTAATGATCTCAAGTGGGAACCAAATGCATTAATGCTGATCAAATAGTAATATACTGATGCCACTTGAATATCAATACAAGAATAGACAATTTGTAATAAATTTGGCCAGACCATAATACAATCATTTGAAAAAGCTCATAACAAAAAGTTAAGCTTGTAAAACTAGGATATACAGCTGAGGATGTCATCATAAAATGTAAAAGACAAAAGGACGATAAAAGTACCACGAGCGATACCTGAACCTTGGAGGTATAATCGTCCACCAATATATCCTTCTACCCTAGCAGTCTCAGCAAATATCTAGAGAGATCACCAGGTCCTCAGGAGACATAACAAGACTCATAATATACAAGCGTATTTTGACAGTAATAAAATACAAGAAAGGATATAAAATAGTACAAGAAAGTATAGACTGAAGAAAGTATAGTACAAGAAGGAAAACATAAAAATGGCATGTCGTCGAGAATCGTGCTGATAAACGTGACTATTGGTAAATCATGGTAAAATCGTAACTCGGTAGGAGCTGACGACCCTATAGATCGCAGCTCGGTGGGGGCTCACAACCTATAGTAAGTCTCTATCACAGCTCGGTGGAGGCTCACAATAGAAAGTGGTCAAGTATAGTCATCGTCTATAACAAGGTCCTCGCCTAGAACTACAGGTAAAGCAAGTCAAGTCAAGTCAAGTCAACAAGTCAATTCCAGGTCAATCATGTCAAGAGAACCTGGCCTAAGAATACGTAATGATAAATCACAAGGCGCATGTGCACAAAAGATAATCAGAACAAGTAAATATAGAAAATATATACAAACTCCATGTACGTATAACGAAAAAATGAAGTGATAACGAAAAAGTAACACTAACTTGAATTAGAGGAAGTATGTGATCAAGTAAGATAGAAAAGTAACAAAAATATAGAAAATACATGAAAATACTGTAAAGTACGTCAAGGTCTACTTGCCGGGTGTAGACTCGATCACGTCCAAATAAACAACTCGTTAAATAAATCAGCCACAAAAGCGAAACTTCCACAAACGTCTACGGATGCTAAAACAGACATCAACAACATTCTCGGTATAAGAAAAATGTCTAATTTTGACAACCCACAAGTCCAATTCTGGACACAGGAGCAGAACGGTAATTTTGGTTCAAAATGGTGTTTGCCATTGGACCTGCTTTCCACCGAAAAGTGTCAGAACATGTGCTATCTAAAGTCGAAAGTTATATACCTACGAGTTCAGTTTTTTTATACGAACTCAATGGTATGTTCAATTTTGGATTATGATGAGCCGTGCAAAAAATTGCCTGTAGAATCAGATCGTGGGCCCGCCAAAATGGTGATCCGGTCAACTGTCTCAAAATCGAACCAAACTTGCATCACAGGACCAGAAAAATGATACGAGTCCAATGGTACCAATCATTAAATTAATAATTGAGTTTAAAACTGAACATCTAGCCTATTTCTAGGCTTTATGGCTTTCTAGGTCTTGGTTACTCTATATGTTGTCCTATGCTAAATTCCTATGGTCATCTCTAAGGCATATACCCAATTCTAAGATTTACTACTTCCACCAAAATCTATGCATAATAAAATTTTCCATGAGATATATTATAGCTTTCCAGTAAGTCCCATATGCCTATTTACCTTACTTGCATCCTATATAATATCTCTATGATACCTATGATACCATACCTATTCATGCTGCTATAGGACACATGGATATCTATGTACCCATATCCCTATCATAAAATTATATTATCTATAATATATCTATACCGATATACATATACATCTATACACTCTAACAATTAGAACTTACTTTACAAACACCCACATGCATATACCCACATGTTACCTATATGCATATCAAAATTACATATTTTATACCCCTACACACACTAGACTATTCCTTCACATGTTACACACACTCTCACATCTGTGGCCAGTTCACAAAACGACACACACACTGGTACACACAGGTTAGCATTCCCCCCCCGATATGTACATTGATACATGGATGCATCTGGGGACTGTCACGCCCCAGAACCAGGATACTGGAGAGCGGGGGCAAACATAGCCAGCTACGTATATTGAAGTGCAACCCACCTCGCTATACGGTCACGGCTGTCTAGGATACATGAGGGTTTATCTACAAGCCAGCAGTCTCTTAAGGTCATGAACAGCCTATTGTCTCAATCACAAGTAAGTAAGTAAAAGTTACAAGATGTATGATCATTAAATATACAATAATAAGGCGTCCCAAACATCACATATTCAGCTGATCATGAAGCTAGTCGTTACAAAATGTTAGGACTAGCAAGAGTTTAGTCATACATGATCAACCCTAGGATCTGTTAATCATGTTACAGCCCGTAGGCAGACAGTAAGTAAGTGCAATCGAGCTAAACAGGTGCTCGTCGGCTAAACGCCTCAAAAGAATATTTTTACAATAGAGTGGGAGAGCCAAAAATAATCCACTCGTTGCCAGGATTTCGTCTAGTGGCCACCATCTGGCTGGAAGGTCGGTAGATCCTCGGTAGCTGCTCCGAAATCTGGCCACACAAAACCAGCTGGGTCAGACCCCAGAAAGAGGAAGTGCCACAAAGGAAGCTTCACTTAAGAACTAAAACCAGCAATCAGCACAAGATATAAATAAAAGTAAGAACTGGAAATAAAGAAAATACACCAGGATGATATACGATGAGGTAACCATGGAGCTATTCAGATAACCAGGTTACAACCCGTAAACCAAACAAGGACCGGGGTTGTAACCCTTCGTCTGAACAGAACTTGGAATTCTCACCATTTATCGGTAAAATAAATACAAGCATTCTGGTCATTCAATAATCTGGAATAGGATCAGGGCAAGACTAGACTGGTTAAACTCCATCCAATCACTTCACGGCCAAGCAAGAATTACGGTTTGATACTTTAACTAACTAGGGTTGTCACAAGCCTAATTACTAACAAGATGAAGTGAGATTATTCTACAGCCACAAGCCCTGCAGACCATCCAGGTTACCCGGGTTGAAAGATTAGGGTTGAATTCAGGTGGGAACATCGTCCAGAAAATGAATGTACCCTTAGGTAGCTTGAAGGATGCAACACATGACAGTATGCTGGAAATGTGCCCTACTCGACGGCAGGCTACAGATCCCAAGGCGTGCCCAGGTAACGGGATTGCATGTAGCTGGGAAATCTCGTCATGACTAATGTATTAATCTAGTTATTAGCCTTAGTCCATTTTAGTAGGTACTCCTGACCGTGGTACTCAGGAGTCCCTGTCCTAGACATGATGCAAGACAGGACTGGTTTATTTATACAAACACAATCGCCCACGGTATCCAGATTAATTATATAGGTCATGTCATGTCAGGTAGCCGTCGCAACAGCTATATCAAGATAATCATGCAAGGTTATCATGCCAAGTGTACTTGTCAGGAGTGCGCCACGACGGGCCACTATCAGGTCATGTCAGGAGTGCACCACTATGGGTCACTATCACGTCATGCTCAATTATCAATTCCAAACATATCAAGTAAATTCATGATTATCAAGTTCATGACAAAAGGCGTAAGGATATAAAATGGGCGTAAAATATCTAATAAAATATCAATAGACATGGCTATAGAAGAGCCAAGCTTAGGGAAAATAAAACCAAATCTGACACGCTGACATGAGACCAAGTCAGCCAAAGGCCATACGCTCAGGCCAGCCTACGCTCAAGCCAACCTACGCTCAGGCCAACCTACGCTCAGGTCAAGCCACGCTCAGGTCAAGCGTATGCAAGTCATACGCTTCCAAAAAGGCAGCGTATGGGGACTATAGGACTCCTTGTCAAGCAAGCGAGCGTATGCGAGTCATACGCTCCCAAAAGGCAGCGTATGGGGACCATACGACTCCTTGTCAAGCAAGCGAGCGTATGCGAGTCATACGCTCCCAAAAGGCAGTGTATGGGGACCATACGACTCCTTGTCAAGCAAGCGAGCGTATGCGAGTCATACGCTCCCAAAAGGCAGCGTATGGGGACCATACGACTCCTTGTCAAGCAAGCGAGCGTATGCGAGTCATACGCTCCCAAAAGGCAGCGTATGGGGACCATACGACTCCTTGTCAAGCAAGCGAGCGTATGCGAGTCATACGCTCCAAAAAGGCAGCGTATGGGGACTGCGCTGTGCTAAAGAGCACGCACAACTCAGTGGCACAAGCTAAAAAGCTCGTGCACTGCTCACTGTCTTCTCCAAACAGCAAGAACTCCATGGTTGAACCCAAAGCTTCAAAAATCCATAACTTGGTCCAAACAAGTCCAAATCCGACTTTTCAAAGGTCATAATTGTGTAGAATAAAATTCTCTATAACATGGAACCATCAAAACTTGAAAACAAAGAAGTTTGATAGATCAAAACCACCAAAATCCGAAAATAACTAATTTCTGGATCTACAAAAATTAAAGCCTCAAAATGGAAAATGACAAGTTCTAATGTGTCTTAGAAACATGAGGAGAAGCTAATGGAACAATAAAAATGAGCTCTCTTGTGGAAGCAAGTTGCACTTGCCTAGACCTCTCTCTTCTCTCTTGGTAGGTGAAGGGAGTAATGGGGAAGAAGAACATGGGTAATGAAGAGAGAGAATAAAGAGGGCTAATAAATACAAATGGTGGTGGTAAGTAGGGGTTCACCTTGGGTTCATCATGAACCCAATCAAAACCAAGCCAAGCCGAACCTACCAACCCGAACCAGGAATAAACCAAGCCAAGAAGGAAATACCAAGCCAGGAAATCATGCAATACAAGAATAAATACGTACACGTATTCCAGAAATACGTAATACGAACCACAGGCATTACAACTCTACCCACCTTAAAAGAATTCCGTCCTCAGAATTTAATCAAGAGGCTAGAGGAGCAATGACAAGCTACATTAATCATATGCAAGCTATAACTAGGCAGACAATCACTTATTCAAGCAAGGAATCGAAGACATGAGGCATAGGAAAGACATTATACCTCACGAGTCAAACAAGTCGGGATATCGCGATCGGATATCATCCTCATGCTCCCACGTTGACACCCCCAAAAAGTGATGACCCCAAGCAACTCGGACTAACTTGATAGTCTTGTTCTTGAGGGTCTTCTCTCTCCGATCCAATATAGACACGAGCCTCTCCTCATACGAAAGGTTGGTACCAACAACTAATTCCGAATAATCCAGGATGTGGCTCGGGTCTGGGATATACCGTCGTAATTGGGATATATGGAACACGTCATGTACCTCGCTTAACGACGACGGAAGAGCGAGACGATATGATACATCTCCTACTCGCTCTAGAATATCGAACGGTCCTATATACCTAGGACTAAGCTTTTCCCGTACGCCGAAACGAATGACGCCATGGTTAAGCAAAATCCTCAGAAATACATGATCGCCGACCGAAAACTCGAGAGGGCGCCGATCTTGGGCAACTCGAAGATGATCTCTGACTCGCCTGACCACTTCAACTGTCTGGGCAATCATTTCTGGATCGAGCATCTGTCTCTCTCCAACATCATTCTAGGCTAGCAGGGATCTGCACTTCCTACCATACAGTATCTCGAATGGTGCCATCTGGATACTGGCCTGGAAACTGTTGTTGTACGAGAATTCCACCAGGTGCAAGTGATCTTCCCATAAACCACCGAAGTCAAGTGTGCAAGACCGCAACATGTCTTCAAGAGTCTGGATCGTGCGCTCCAACTGGCCATCTGTCTGCGGGTGATATGCTGAACTGAACTTGAGATGAGTTCCCAAACTCTCTTGCAAGCTACGCCAAAAGTGCGACATAAATCTTGAATCTCGGTCCGAGATGATACTGACTGGCACACCGTACAATCTGACAACCTGCCTGAGGTACATCTCTGCTAACTGAGCCGTCGACTGACCAACTCTGAATGGAAGAAAGTGAGCCACCTTCGTGAGCCTGTCAACTATAACCCAGATAGCATCTCTACCAGCTGGGGATCTAGGTAGTCCAGTCACAAAATCCATGGTCACATGCTCCCACTTCCATTCTGGAATCGGTAAGGGCTGAAGAAGTCCAGCCGGTCTCTGATGTTCGGCTTTAACTTGTTGGCAAACCAAACACCGAGAGACAAATCGAGCTATCTTCCGCTTCATGCCATTCCACCAGAAATGCTGTCGGATGTCACGGTACATCTTCGTACTGCCAGGATGGATGGAATACTGCGAACTGTGCGCTTCTGACATGATTTCCTGCCTGATATCTCCACTGGGTACACAAAGGCGATTACCATGTCGAAGTGTACCATCCTCATGAATACATAACTCTAGTCTTCGTCCTGTCTCACACTCTGCTCTGAGTCGCTGAAGCTTGGAATCTGCCGACTGTGCCATCCGGATCCTCTCGACTATAGTGGACTGAACTTGCATACTGGCCATCAATGCCACACTGGAAGGAAGAACAACTTCAATACCCATCTTCTAAAGATCTGCTAACAGCTCTGGTTGCGCTGTTAGAAAATAAGCTCCGGCTCTCCTGCTTAATGCATCTGCTACGACATTGGCCTTCCCAGGATGATACTGCAGGTTGACATCATAATCCACAAGTAGCTCCAGCCATCTCCTCTGACGCATGTTAAGATCCTTCTGGGTGAAAACATACTTCAGGCTCTTGTGGTCGGTGAAAATCTTCACCCTGTCTCCATACAAGTAGTGCCTCCACAACTTAAGTGCAAACACCACTGCTTCCAGCTCCAAGTCATGGGTTGGGTAATTCCTCTCATGATCACGAAGTTGTCGTGACGCATAAGATATTACCTTCCTATGCTGCATCAGAACACATCCTAAACCTCTGCCTGAAGCATCACAGTACACTGAGAATCCTCCGGTCCCATCTGGAAGCGTAAGAATAGGAGCTGTTATCAGGCCTCGCTTCAACTGCTCAAAAGAACTCTGACACTCTGCTGTCCAAGCAAACTGCACATCCTTGCGGGTCAACTGCGTCAATGGCGCTGAAATTCGAGCAAAATCCGAAACAAACCGCCGGTAGTAGTCGGCCAATCCAAGAAAACTACGAACCTCTGCAACTGTGCTGGGCACTGGCCATGACTCAATAGCCACAATCTTCTGGGGATCCACTTCTACTCCTCCTCGAGTGATGATATGACCCAAGTACGAAATGCGATCAAGCCAGAACTCGTATTTACTGAACTTGGCATATAACTGGTGCTCTCTGAGGATCTGAAGAACTATACGGAGATGTTGCTCATGCTCCGCCTCACTCTTGCTGTAGACCAGAATGTCATCCAAGAACACAATCACAAACTGATCCAAGTAAGGCATGAAGATGCGATTCATGAGGTCCATGAATACTGCCGGCGCATTGGTCGCTCCAAAAGGCATAACAAGGAACTCCCAATGCCCATATCTTGATCTAAAAGCTATCTTCGGGATGTCCTGCTCTCTGACTCTGATCTGATGATAACCTGAGCACAAATCAATCTTCGAGAATACTGAAGCCCCCTTGAGTTGATCAAACAAGTCATCTATCCTCGGAAGAGGGTATCTGTTCTTGATTGTCACTGAGTTCAAGGTACGATAATCAACACATAACCTGGACGTACCATCCTTCTTTTTCACAAGAAGCATCGGGGCTCCCCAAGGCGATCCACTAGCACGAATGAATCCCTTGGTTCTAAGCTCTTCAATCATCTTGTACAATATCTCCAACTCTGACGGCGCCATCCTGTAGACTCTCTCTGACACTGGAGCTGTCCCGGGAATCAAGTCTATAGTGAACTCGATCTCCCGCTCCAGAGGCATACCTGGAAGTTCTTCTGGGAAAATATCTGGAAACTCCTCGACTATCCTGTGCAACTGAACTGCTGCTACTGCCATCCGCAATAATGGAGGAGATGACTCAACTTTGCCTCGGGAGAAAGAAAACTTCGGCTCGCCTGGAATGCTAAAAACAACCCTGCCAATATGGCAGTCTATCCTAGCATAGTGGTTCCTCAACCAATCCATCCCTAGGACCACATCATAATCGGCCATCGGGAACTCTATCAATCTAGCGGGGAATTCTCTACCGCTAACCACGATCCGACACGAGGAAAACACTCTATCTACTCCCACAAGTCCGTTACCAGTAAGTATATTAAGCCTTATTGATAATGACTCGGGCTCCAATCCTACCCGTGTCGCGAATCGTGCAGACATAAATGAATGCGATGCACCAGAATCAAATAAAGCTGAAGCTGGAAAGGAGTTGACGAGAATAGTACCTGCCACTACCTCTCCTGGTGCCAATCCTTCCTCCACGGTCATCACCATAGCCTGACCGTGCCCTCGGGGTGCTGGTCCCCTCTGCTGAAATCCTCGCTGTCTGCTCTGACTCTGGGCTTGGGCTTGAACATACTGCTCGGGGTTCTGCTGCTGGAACACTTGGGTCTGAGGCGGCAAGGGCCTCGGTAATGGATACTGCTGCTGCTGGACCAGAGCTGGTCCTCTCACCGAAGAGCTAGAAAGGTTAGACGATGATGAACCACCCCTATTCGGGCAGGATCCAACCCTATGGTCTGGTGCTCCATAAGCCAGACACAATCCCTGTGCCCTGCGACATTCTGCCACCACATGGCCTGGCTTCCCACAATGAGAACAACCCACTGCGGAAGATTGCTTCTGCTTCTGTTGCTGAGGGTGCATCGGAGTTGAATGCTGAACCGACGTTACTGAGGCCGCTCGCCTTGGAGCTCCAATAGTCAAAGCCCTGGCTGCCGGGGCCGGTGCTGAAGACTGATTCATCTGGCCGTGAGATCTCTTCCGACCTCCGGCCCTATCCACAATCCTCTGGGAGGTATACTCATGCCTCCGGACTGCTCTCACGACCGCATCAAAAGTCTGATGCTCAAACTGCTCAACTGCCAACAAGACCTCCAGGTGAAGTCCCTGCTGGAATCGCTGGGCTCTATTATACTCGATTGCCACCAGGGTGGGAGCAAACCGACTGAGTCTGGAAAACTCGGCCGTATATCCGTCGACCGTCCTGTCTCCTTGTTTCAGATTGGTAAACCTCGTCTGCAGATCATACCGAGCCACGGCATCGAAATACTTGGTCTAGAATCTCTCCCTGAATACTGCCCAAGTAATAGGTGCTGCTAATCCAACGGCCTGCGCTGCCCACCAGCTGCGGTCAAGATCTAACAACTGCAGGCACACAACGGCCACCTTCTCGGCTTCTGGAGTCCTGGCTGCTTCGAGAATCACTTCAGTGTCCTGAAGCCATGCATCTGCCGCGATAGCATCTTCACTACCGTCGAAGAATGGAGGGTTCAAGCGCTTGAAGCTGTTGGCCGTGCTGTTACCCTGATGACCACCCCGGGTCAAAGCATCCGTCACTGCCTGTTCCAAGGCATCTCCATGACGATCTTGAGAAGCTATCAAGGTCCTGACGAGCCCTACCAAAGTGCCATCATCAGGCTCGGCAGGCTGAACTGGCTGGACTGGTGGTTCTCCGTCAGAGGGCACGGCTCTGGAGGCTACTCCGGAATGCTGGGCTTGATCTCCAGGTTGCTGCTGGTCCGTGGGAGGTGCTCCGCCTTGCTGGTCGGTAGGACCACGAACAATGCCGCTGAAGAAGACGACATAGGGAACAATAAGGAAGGACCAGGACAGATCAACGATACAAGCATATGAACAGGACAAGAATCCAGGGATTCAGAAGATACGAGCAGAGATCAAGGACGAATACTGATTGAGACATCTATTCGGTAAACCCTCACATATCTTGATTTACAAGACCTGCATGGGCCACCACTTAAACCATGTCACGCCCCAGAACAAGAATACTGGAGAGCGGGGGCAAACATAGCCAGCTACGTATATTGAAGTGCAACCTACCTCGCTATACGGTCACGGCTGTCTAGGATACATGAGGGTTTATCTACAAGCCAGCAGTCTCTTAAGGTCATGAACAGCCTATTGTCTCAATCACAAGTAAGTAAGTAAAAGTTACAAGATGTATGATCATTAAATATACAATAATAAGGCGTCCCAAACATCACATATTCAGCTGATCATGAAGCTAGTCGTTACAAAATGTTAGGACTAGCAAGAGTTTAGTCATACATGATCAACCCTAGGATCTGTTAATCATGTTACAGCCCGTAGGCAGACAGTAAGTAAGTACAATCGAGCTAAACAGGTGCTCGTCGGCTAAACGCCTCAAAAGAATATTTTTACAATAGAGTGGGAGAGCCAAAAATAACCCACTCGTTGCCAGGGTTCCGTCTAGTGGCCACCATCTGGCTGGAAGGTCAGTAGATCCTCGGTAGCTGCTCCGAAATCTGGCCACACAAAACCAGCTGGGTCAGACCCCAGAAAGAGCAAGTGCCACAAAGGAAGCTTCACTTAAGAACTAAAACCAGCAATCAGCATAAGATATAAATAAAAGTAAGAACTGGAAATAAAAAAAAATACACCAGGATGATATACGATGAGGTAACCATGGAGCTATTCAGATAACCAGGTTACAACCCGTAAACCAAACAAGGACCGGGGTTGTAGCCCTTCGTCTGAACAGAACTTGGAATTCTCACCATTTATCGGTAAAATAAATACAAGCATTCTGGTCATTCAATAATCTGGAACAGGATCAGGGCAAGACTAGACTGGTTAAACTCCATCCAATCACTTCACGGCCAAGCAAGAATTACGGCTTGATACTTTAACTAACTAGGGTTGTCACAAGCCTAATTACTAACAAGATGCAGTGAGATTATTCCACAGCCACAAGCCCTGCAGACCATCCAGGTTACCCGGGTTGAAAGATTAGGGTTGAATTCAGGTGGGTACATCGTCCAGAAAATGAATGTACCCTTAGGTAGCTTGAAGGATGCAACACATGACAGTGTGCTGGAAATGTGCCCTACTCGACGGCAGGCTACAGATCCCAAGGCGTGCCCAGGTAATGGGATTGCCTGTAGCTGGGAAATCTCGTCATGACTAATGTATTAATCTAGTTATTATCCTTAGTCCATTTTAGTAGGTACTCCTGACCGTAGTACTCAGGAGTCCCTGTCCTAGACATGATGCAAGACAGGACTGGTTTATTTATACAAACACAATCGCCCACGGTATCCAGATTAATTATACAGGTCACGTCATGTCAGGTAGCCGTCGCAACAGCTATATCAAGATAATCATGCCAGGTTATCATGCCAAGTGTACTTGTGAGGAGTACGCCACGACGGGCCACTATCAGGTCATGTCAGGTTATCATGTCAGGAGTGCACCACTACGGGTCACTATCACGTCATGCTCAATTATCAATTCCAAACATATCAAGTAAATTTATGATTATCAAGTTCATGACAAAAGGCATAAGGATATAAAATGGTCGTAAAATATCTAATAAAATATCAATAGACAGGGCTATAGAAGAGACAAGCTTAGGGAAAATAAAACCAAATCTGACACGCTGACATGAGACCAAGTCAGCCAAAGGCCATACGCTCAGGCCAGCCTACGCTCAAGCCAACCTACGCTCAGGCCAACCTACGCTCAGGTCAAGCCACGCTCAGGTCAAGCGTATGCAAGTCATACGCTTCCAAAAAGGCAGCGTATGGGGACTATACGACTCCTTGTCAAGCAAGCGAGCGTATGCGAGTCATACGCTCCCAAAAGGCAGCGTATGGGGACCATACGACTCCTTGTCATGCAAGCGAGCGTATGCGAGTCATACGCTCCCAAAAGGCAGCGTATGGGGACCATATGACTCCTTGTCAAGCAAGCGAGCGTATGCGAGTCATACGCTCCCAAAAGGTAGCGTATGGGGACCATACGACTCCTTGTCAAGCAAGCGAGCGTATGCGAGTCATACGCTCCCAAAAGGCAGCGTATGGGGACCATACGACTCCTTGTCAAGCAAGCGAGCGTATGCGAGTCATACGCTCCCAAAAGGCAGCGTATGGGGACTGCGCTGCGCTAAAGAGCGCGCACAACTCAGTGGCACAAGCTAAAAAGCTCATGTACTGCTCACTGTCTTCTCCAAACAGCAAGAACTCCATGGTTGAACCCAAAGCTTCAAAAATCCATAACTTGGTCCAAACAAGTCCAAATCCGACTTTTCAAAGGTCATAATTGGGTAGAATAAAATTCTCTACAACATGGAACCATCAAAACTTGAAAACAAAGAAGTTTGATAGATCAAAACCACCAAAATCCGAAAATAACTAATTTTTATATCTACAAAAATTAAAGCCTCAAAATGGAAAATGACAAGTTCTAATGTGTCTTAGAAACATGAGGAGAAGCTAATGGAACAATAAAAATGAGCTCTCTTGTGGAAGCAAGTTGCACTTGCCTAGACCTCTCTCTTCTCTCTTGGTAGGTGAAGGGAGTAATGGGGAAGAAGAAGATGAGTAATGAAGAGAGAGAATGAAGAGGGCTAATAAATACAAATAGTGGTGGTAGGTAGGGGTTCACCTTGGGTTCATCATGAACCCAATCAAAACCAAGCCAAGCCAAACCAACCAACTCGAACCAGGAATAAACCAAGCCAAGAAGGAAATACCAAGCCAGGAAATCATGCAATACAAGAATAAATACGTACACGTATTCCAGAAATATGTAATACGAACCACAGGCATTACATGGACAGACCACTAAACATGTTCAGTCCATAACTGAACACACACACAAATATTGCACTCACTCACAGGTGGTACACACACATGATTTGCATACTGTCTATGCATGTGCACACTACACTAGGTAGCCATGCACATCTGTACACTTAGATATTACGGTACACACTACGTTACCTACCTATCAGAGTGAATACATAGGGTTTTTTACCCCTATAAATACCATACATTTGTCCTGCACAGAGAAGTAAAAATCTATATGTTGCACTTAGATACCCCCAGGTTTGATACTCACAAAGGGCTCAAACCCCTCACCACTCTAGCACATTGAATGTAAAACCTCTAATCTACATATTGTCTGGCACATGAATGTAATCATCTTCACATATATGCTCACGCAGGGAAAATTTCTCTACTGCCCGCATGAACTGCACACATGCACACATATTTCCTGCTACTACACATCTGCACACGATTACCCTCTCTAGTAGCTTTGTGTTACTGCTGCCCAGTTCCCTATAGGATTACCTACTGATACATGTTTCCTACACACTGTCTTTAAACACACACTCTCTATATTGGTCTAAATCCGATACACATATTAAAACCCAAGTTTTTACACAGGCATATACTTTCTACAATAGTACACAAAAGCACTCTCTCAATTAGACACACACTACTACCTAGGTCAGTCCCAGGACATTGATCCCTCCTCACGTACACACTCATACACACAACACATATCCTATGTCTAATAGGAGATGTACAGGTCTGCCCCCACTTTCACTGGACATAACACACAGCTGTAACTATTGCCCACACATACACATATATGTGTGGCACATAACCTGCACACATACATTACTCAAACAATGGTTTCCTCGCTCTATTACACCTGTGACACTCATTGGTTCACTACATATTGTTCCCTACTATTTATTTAAACAAGCCCTTTTACCAAAAACAACCTTTTTATCTACTGCTATACACAGGTGCCTAATCTTCCCTACTACTACCTAAGACAGCACCCTCTACCTTAGTTGTTCACTGCACAAACACCTACATATCTCCACAATCCTCGGCATTCCTAGAGAGCCTATACTACTACCAACTTCCTATGCATAGAGTGCTCAAATCCTATGCTACATCTGCTGCTAATGCATATGGCCACTGCTGCAGATTCTACTATCCACTAATATATAAAAACTGTACCTATACTCCCAAGTTAAATAGTCTCTTATATATAAACACCTACTCCTTGATGTTACGAATAGTAATTGACACAAAATTCTCAAATTAAGGTACCATACTTTTTCGTGAAAATGCCCATGTATGGCACTATAGACTGCACCTCTATGCACCGACTGCCCTGTATCCATATTGCTTAGTGTAGTTGCCCAACTGCTACAGAATTTATGCTGCATACCCAATTCTTAACTACTACACCCTCCAATTTCTGCATACAAATCCTCTATCGTCCCTTGGGTATACTTGTGTCTACCCATTACACATATTGTCATACCATGGACATTTCCTATTCTAAATCATGTGCACACATATCACATATATATATAGTATCATACATATTCATGTATTTGCATACATAATGTATACATAGTAATCTAGCACTCTAATATAGGGCAACTTCATAATACCAAATTGGCATCATAGATACTCAGGCACATTACCCCATTTACATATACACACATATACATATATATTCACACACACATAGATTAACGAGCCCAATCATACTACACCGATTGACAACTAACTAATTACATATATATAACATATACAATATATATATATATATATATATATATATATATATATATATATATATATATATATATATATATATATAAAAGAAAAAAAAATATATAATATATATATATATATATATATATATATATATATATATATATATATATATATATATATATATATATATATATATTATATTTTTTTTTTCTTATATATATATATATATATATATATATATATATATATATATATATATATATATATATAACCTATGCCCCAAATATGAATATTATGCACAATGCCTATGATACATGTAATACATTGATACGTGTGACATAGTTATGATACAAAAATCTCCACAACACATGGATACACCACTCCATTCCCAAATCCCTACGTAAATGTGACAATAGCAATTAATATACTATCGAGCTCATATAGAAACACATTTATATGTAGGAAGTTGTCCAATTTGCCAAACATACGACCTCGTGTCTGTAGAAACATGGAAAAGAATAGGAATTTCTATGCGGCCCAGAATCAACATGAAACTTCATGCGGCTCAAAACCTGGGGCGTTCCATGCGGTTCAAAATCCCTGGGAGCTTCATACGGCTCAGAAAGCTTCATGCGACTCAGGAACCTTCATGCGGCCTTATGCGATTCAAAATTTGCCTAAACAACTGGCCATAATTACTCTGACATAAAGGCGACAGCTCTGACAGAGATGATGTCTCTGACATAAAGATAAGATATGACATGCTCCACCGGTTGCGAATCTGATTCCAATCCAAGAACCTGTAATGACATTTGTTCCCGTCAACATTGGTCTGGGGGTATAGTCTTCTCATACTACTTTACTACCAGTCCAGGCTACTCTAAGTCAGTCTGGTGTTGGGGGTGGTGCATATCATGCAGTCCTTCCTCCTAACACACCAAATCAGTCCACTGCTTTGCACAACCAGTGGGAGATGCTAACGAGGCCGTAAAACTTTTGTGTACTCAGTTTGAAGCATTCAAACAGAAAGACGGCCTACAGAAGTTTGGGATTAAACAACCTTATCCCATATAGTGGAAGGAAGTTCAATTTCCACCCAAATACAAACCTCTTACCATTATTTTGTTTGATGGCAGTACATCCCTAAGCCAGTACCTCAACCACTTTGAGGTAATGACTGATCAACTTCAGCCAAACGATGCCTTACTCACTAGAGTATTCGTAGGATGCTTAGATGATACTTACGACTGGTACCACAGTTTACTAGACGGTTACATAACCTCCTTTTATGGATTCAAACAAATATTCCTGGAACAATTTTATGAGGGAACAAATGACATGACTATGTCAGCCCTCATCAAAATCAAACAACGGCGTAATGAAACTACTGAACGTTTCATTGAACGATTCTGCCGTGAGGCACTCAAAATGCCTCTAGGAATACCAAATGATTTGACTATAGACACATGCAAATCAAACTTGTTGCCTATAACCAGCATGTGGACAAGCTCTATGAAGTTTCAGGATTGGCCTTCCTTCATAGTAAATGCCAAGGTAGCAGAAGAAAGTGCCGACAAGTTCAAATAATTAGGCATTTAGATGCCTAATCTTGAAAGAGATGAACATACTACATCCAACGACGGTGGCCGTCAGAATAACTACAAAGGAAAAGAGACTTTGGCTATCAATGTTAAAGGCAGAGAAGCTCTAACCGTCAACATAGGTCAGTCTCAGTCAACACCTACTCCAACGATACCACCAAAAAGGGCACCACATCCTAAAGAAGAATACTCCTTTGACGAGGATGATGTCATGAGCATCTTTGATTGCTTGATTCAGAGCAATAAACTTTAGCTTTCGGACGCAAAGAGGCTAGAGGAAATGGGTAAAACTGATCATCCTAAATATTATGTGTATCACAGGTTTATTGGACACCCGACTCGAGCATGCTATGTGCTCAAAAGGAAGATCCAAGAGATGAACAAATCTGACGCAATCACTCTTCAGCGAGACAAGAAGACCATAACTGCTAACATCGTCTTTCTATAGTTTTAATTTTCCTGCTCAACTTGTGCAGGATGGAGTCATACCCATCCCGAAAGCTACTCTGGAGATTGTCAATCTCCCACCTGCACGAACTGATGGTCTTGTTCCTTTATCAACTGATAAAAGATAGATTATGTGGATCCATTCTGATTAGGTGGCTGACTTTAAAGCACCTTCATCCACAAAGTCCAAGAAAGCAGCCAAATACAAGTTATGTCATATGACTTCATTGGGTGAATACTGTCTTCCATCTTTTACTGCTACCTTCACCTTGGCGAAAGATTCTTCTTCTTCTTCTTCTTCTTCTTCTTCTTCTGAGACAACGCTGTCAAAGCTAGAGGCTAATTATCAACCAACCTTTCATCTATATAGTCAACAATCCCGTGAACTCATGACTAAGATAGGATATGATCTACAAAAGGCTCCCGACCTGAATCATGGAAAATGATCTCTTATACCTCTTTCTCTATGACTTTCACACAACTAATCTTATGTTGGTTTAGGTTTTTGGACAGACTCCTCATCTTGTCAAAGAAAGTTGTCCAAAAGCAAGATCCGGACAAAGAGTTGCAATATGGTGTCCTTCGAACCTATATCCGAAGAAGAAACCTTAACTGGTACCAGGTCTGGGAGACTTTACCTGAGAGACTATTCAGAAGGTCAAGAGAGCCCTACTCCAGCTCTGGAGGCTCCTTCAGCATCATCTTCTCCTGCTGTAAATATTCCATCGGCTTTATCAATTCTAGTAGAACCAACACCTCCCAAATCGACGGCGGCCGACAAAAGAAAATAGAATGACCACTTCGATAAAGTATTAAAGAAGATTCCACCACTTGGACTTGAGAAGCCTTATAATTTTGATATATTAGCTCAACTGGCTAATACTCCAGAAAGGTTATCAATCTTTGAGCTTCTGCGTCTCTCAAGGGAAACTCGAGAAACATTGTGTGAAGCTTTGATGCAAGCCGACACTTGTTTGACACTCCTTAAGAAGCCAGACGAGGAGCCTGTGACCTGCTTTTATTTTCATAGTATGATCGAGCTGATGCCCAACATCACCTTTACACAAGATGATATGCTGCTGGAAGACAATCGACATGATCGACCTCTCTATTTTATGGGATATGTCGATACAATGAAGGTTGACCGCATCCTGATTGATCCTGGGTCTCCACTCAGTATCATGCCAAAGACTCTACTAGATGCTCTGAAGATCCTTGTGCATAATCTTTCCACAACTATCACGACAATCCTTAGATTTAATTCCGGTAGAAGTGAACCCCTAGGGAAGATTTTCCTGAAAGTACAAATTGGCAATATCCGTACAAAGGTCACCTTCTATGTGATCGACAATCAAGGCTCCTATAATGCCTTGCTGGAAAGAACATTTTTGTATGAGCATAATATCGTGCCATCAACTCTTTATCAATGCTTCAAATATATGGACGTCAATGGAGAAGTCCAAAAAGAAGTGGCTGATCAAAATCCCTTCTATGGTATCGAAGCATATTGTATTGATTCCCGAATATGTAAAAAGGAATCCATGAAGGTTTTACTAGCCATGGATACTGAGGAAGATCAGAGTGACACTCCAAATAATGTTTTTGTAATCTCGGTTAAAGGACGTACTTCTCGTCCTCAGTCTTCTCGGACATTAACCATCCATCTTTTTTCTCATGCTAAGCATCCTCCTGCTGAAATGACAGAATAGAGGGAGCTCATCTCTTCTAAGCCTCTTGTTATTGACCTTCATCGTAATAAGCCTCCTTCTTCTTCTTTTCCTCCTCTGGTTATCAACCTTACCGAGCTTTCTACTAAAGCTAAAAACCCTATTGTAAATGATGATATACAAATCAATAAAGTAGCATCTCCTTTATAGTATACTGATGTCTTTTATTGTACTCGAGGTTACTTAAAATGCTAGATAACTTCGAACCACTTATAATAGGAGCAGTTCAACCTCTGCAAGATGAAGTATTGCTCAAACCAGTGCAAGACTCCTTCTTCTTAGTTTCTTCCAGGAAGAAAGATTAACTTCCTATACTTTTTCGTAAAGGAACAGAACAAAAGACTTTGCCCGATACCGAGGAAGAAAACGATGATAACGGGAGACTCCAACTACTTCGTTGTAGTCAACAATCAAAAGATGGGCTACAATTTTAAAGCTGGTCTCAATGGAGGTAAGGGAAGGCGAACTCCTATTCGTATCCTGCTCTAAAAGGAAAGTCACTGCAATATTACGGTAAAACGAAGCGTCGATTGGGTTATACCTTACCGATTCTGATCCTAGAAGCCTCCGAATCTGTTAAAGAGGAACGATCTAACTCTTCTGATTCTGTTTCATGGGATTCTGATACCAGTGTAGGCTACATCCATCGGGTAACACTATCTTCCAATATGGTGTCTACTGAATTCTCAAAAGATGATAATGACTTTATTGAAGCTCCTGAAGCAGATCCTTGGGCACAAAGGATGGACACTCAATGGGAACTTCGCTTTGAGCAACGAGAACCCCCTACTGAAGATCAATTAATTCAGATTGATGTTAGAGAAGAAGGCTCGCCAAGACCTATCTTCATCTGCAAGAATCTTCCAGAAGAGGATAAACAAGAATTAATTCAGCTTATTCGGGAATACATTGACATCTTCACCTAGAGTTATGAGGATATGTTGGGACTGGATCCTCAGATTGCTACCCATGGGCTCAATATCTTGCCCAATGCAAGGCCGGTCAAACAACAACAGCGTCAATTTTGACCTGACATGATGGATACCATAGAAACTGAAGTCAAGAAGCTTATCTCTTGTTGTTTTGTCAGAGAAGAACAACATTTCTGACTGGGTCGCCAATGTTGTCCTAGTTATGAAGAAAATAGGGAAGGTCAGAGTCTGCATTGACTTTAGAGATCTCAACGATGCTTGTCCCGAGGATGAGTTTCCACTTTCGATCACTGATGTCATGATCGACCATACTTGCATATTCTAACGAATGTCTTTTATGGAAGGATTCTCAAGATATAATCAAATCAAGATGCATCCAGAAGATGAGAAACATACATCTTTTCGTACTCCTCTGGGAGTCTATTGCTACACTATCATGCCATTCGGTCTTAAAAATGCTGGTGTAACTTATCAGCGGACAATGAGTACTATCTTCCGTAATTATTTACGGAAGACAGTTGAATGCTATGTCGGTGAAATTACTGTCAAAAGTCGTCTAATGGAAGACCACATCCAAGACATGAGAACTATTTTCGATCTAATATGCCAACATCAACTCAAGATGAATCCCACCACGTCATTCCTGGGAGTCTCTAGTGGCAAATTTTTCGGATTCGTTATTACATCTAAAGGTATACACGTTGACCTAAGAAAATCAAAGCCATTCAAGAGATGCATCCTTCACGCAACCTAAAAGAGCTACGAGGATTCTAGGGACATCTTGCGTACATCAGAAGATTCATCTCAAATCTCTCTAGACGTTGTAGATCGTTCACTCAACTCATTAAGAAAGGTGTGTCATTCATTTGGACTGGAGAATGCCAGCAAGCATTTGAAAACATAAAGCGGTACTTGATGAACCCTCCAGTTCTAGTGCCTCCAGTCTCTGGAATACCCTTCCTGATGTATGTTCGAGCAATGGATTATTCATTGAGTGCTTTACTAGTTCAGAAGAACAAAGAAGGTCATGAGCACGCTATCTATTATTTCAGCTGCACAATGATCGGGGCTGAACATCGATACAGCCCGGTGGAAAAAGAGTGTCTAGCTTTGATGTTTGACGTTTAGAAAATCAAAAATTATATCACAGGCCAGACTATTCATGTTATCTCTAGAGTTAACCTTCTCCGGATCTTGATGAAGAAGCCCAGTACACTCAATTTTAGACTTGCAACATGGGCCATATTATTAGCACAATATGATATGGTCTATGTCCCACAAAAGTCTGTTAAGGGTCAAGCCTTAGCTGACTTCCTCGCGGCTCATCCAATTCTGGAGACGTCTAAACTCTATGACGAGATTCTGAATGAAACTTTGGAATCCAACATGATTTCAGAAGAAATTCTTATCTGGCATTTATTCTTGGACGTTGCATCCAGAATCAGACCAAAAGGTGCCATTGTCGCTGGAGTTGGAATCATCCTCGTATCGCCAGAAGGATTAGCTATTCAAAGAGCTTATTCTTTAGACGAGTCGTATTCCAACAACGTGGATGAATACAATGCTTTGCTCATTAGTCTCCAATTGGCTAAATAATTGGATATTGAATAACTTGAAGTATATAGAGACTCTAAACTGATCGTCAATCTGGTTAGTGGCACATATGAAGTTCAGCACCAGGATCTCATCCCATATCATGAAGCGGCAGTTAGACTAGGTACATAGTTCAAGGGCTTCTTTATTGAACATATACGTCGGGCATACAATATGGTGTCTGATGCATTAGCGAATCTCAAAATCGTATTAGCAATCCCAGTGAGAAGGCAACAGATGATTGTCATCACTAACAGAGAGTTATTTTGCATCAAAAATAACTTAAATAGTAAGTCCAGTAATTCAACTAAACTCAACATCATTAGTGAAGACTGGAGAGCTCCTTTCATCGACTTCGTGGTACATGATATCTTACCTGAAGATCCTAAGGAAGCTACAACAATTCGTAGGCGATCACTCCGATTTTATTACAATCACACCTCCAAGACCCTCTATCGGTGAACATTATATGGTCTACTCTTACGCTGTCTTGCGGAAGATTAAGCAAAATAAATACTATATGAATCTCACGATGGTGTATGTGGTGCACATCAGCCTAGTCCTAAGCTACAAGATCGTATCCGACGTATGGGCTACTATTAGCCTACTATGTTATCAGATGCTATCGAGTACGTAAGAAAATATTGAGCATGTCAAATCTATGCAGATTTCATCCACCAATTATCGGAGTTCCTTTACCCGACCGCCGTATCATGGTCCTTTGAAGCTTAGGGCATGGATGTCATTGGTCCTATCAATCCGCCGTCATCTATAGGACATCGGTTTATATTAGCAATAACCGACCACTTCTCGAAATGGGCGAAAGCCATACCTTTATCTGAAGTCAAGACCAGCAGCGTCATCAACTTTATCAAACATCATGTGATATACAGATTCGACATTCCTCGACGAATCATTCATGATAATGGACCACAATTCATCAGTCAAAAGTTTACTCGATTTTGTGATGACAACAGAATCAACAATTTTGCTTCCACGGCCTACAATCCTGCAGCTAATGGTCTGGCCGAAGCATTCAACAAAACTATCATTAAGCTTCTCTAGAAATTCATTTCTACCAATAAGAGAAACTGGAGTAAAAAGCTTGGAGAATGTCTATGGGCTTATCGTACCATTATACGCACTCCAACCAGTTACACACCTTTCTCCTTAGTATATGGATGCGAAGTTGTCCTACCATTGGAAATTCAAATCCTCTCCTTAAGGATTGCAATTGCCAATGAGCTGACAACAGAAAATAATGATCATCTTCGACTTCAGGAGCTTGAAGTGCTTAACAAAAAGTGGCTATTAGCTCAACAGCATAGTCGAACTATATCAGGCTCGCATTTCAAAAGTTTTCAACCATAAAGTCAAAGTACGAGCCTTTTAAAAAGGCAAACTGGTTCGCACTGTTAGACGTCCTATGACTATGACACATATGAGCAAGGGCAAATTCGAAGCAAAGTGGGAAGCTCCCTATGTTGTAAGTAAGGTTTTCTCAAACGGAGCTTTTCAACAGACCGGTATGGATGGACGAGTCGCTATGATGCCTATCAACGGCAAATTCTTAAATAAAGTAATATTTCTGAAGGAAATACCCTCTGAATGTTGTACATACTAAAAAAATATTGAGTTATTATCTTTTATTCACTCTTTTGATAAACCCTTAAAATCTCCAACAGAGTCGCCATTTTATTTTTGCAAACAGGGAGCTGGCTGAAACCGTCTTTGAGTATGCTACAGGGTCGAGGCTCTACTTCGTGGGTGATACTCTAGCTGAGGCTGGAAGGTTCTCTTCTGAAAATGACGACTCTTCGTTAGTCCCGAGCTATCATCTCCCCTAGCTGGATCACGAGTCCTCTTGTGCCTAAGGTCTATGTCTTCCTCTGCCAACTGAGTTGCCGTAACTATATCAACAAAAGCCGTATCCTAGCTCGTAGTGACATGCACCCGGATCTCCTTGGCCAAACCCCTCCTGAATCTGCAGGCTCAATCCACGAGGTCTCTCACCATATACTCTGCAAAGCGGTACAATCTGCTAAACACGACAGCGTACTCATCCACAGATAGACCATCTTGCACTAGGTTCTGGAACTGATTCTCTAGAACTCCTCGAGCCACCTCAGAGTAGAATTTCTTCTTAAAGAGATCTTTGAACATCTTCTATGTCAGTCTAGGTGCTGTCAACTTGGGCTTAGTCCGGAACCAAGTGCGCAAGATCAAAGAGCTGTAAGCCCACTGTCTATACCTTCAGTTCTCTAGAATCTGAGCTACCCGCAAGATCCTCTCGATATCCTCAAGCCACTCATCTGCATAAAGGATACCCTTTGTAACCTTGAACTCTCGGGTACTCATCTTTTTGAAATCATAAATGGTACCCTACATCTGCTGCTGAGCGGGCTGATGTATAGTAACCCTCTCCTAGGTCTCCAGTATTACCTGATGGGCACTTTCCATGCCCTTCCTCATCAGCTCAGTCTGGGCTCTGTGTACTTCAGCCTGCACCCTCTGAGCCTCAGGTTGAATCCTCTGAGCATCTACCATGCCCTGGATAAGAAAAAATACTTGTGCCCCATCCGTGGGTACGCCTCCAGGAAAATAAAATGGTGGTGGAGGAGGTAGACCCTCCGAGACAGCTAGAACGGTCCCCCGAGCTAGAACAGTCCCCTGGGCTAGAATAGTTGGCACAGTCCCTTGGACCGGTACAGTCTCATCAACCGGTGCAGCCTCTGAACTGGTACAATCTCCTGAATAGGTGGAGGTAGAGACAAAGCATCAGTCGCTCCTCGAGGAGCCGGTCAGGAAGTCGCCAACCTCTCGAAAGAGGAAGCTGCTGCAACTACTCCCGAACCACGAGCCCTAGTCACTGGGGCCATCCGAGGACAGATTGATACAAAAAGAAATCAATATGGCACAAGATAAGATTGATCAATTAAGGATAAAATTTTCAAGTATTACAAGTATTTAGAATAAATAGGATCAACAATTCAAATTAATTTGGAATCCCTAGACGTGATTGAGTATTTCTAAACTTCCTATAATCCAATATCCTATTGCAGGCTCGCAGTAGTACGACTAACCCTAGTACAACCACGACATCGTACTAATTACAAGCCTGATCTGCATGGGCTACCATAAAAATATGTCACGATCCACACCGGAATGTAGGGGTACGAGTGCGTCGGACACACGCAGCCCACGCCGTAGCATCGAGGGTAGAAAGCTGTTTAGACTAGCAATATAACTCAATTCTCACAAAATAATATGAATAATCATTATATCAAAGATAGCAATGAATGTGTCAAAAATGAGATCAAATATGAAAGCGAATACTCAATCACGAGTGCTAAGATCGATGAAAAGATATAGAAGAGGTTTCAAAATCAAGATAAATCACAACCTAAATCTTAGTCCAACAAATCAAAAATTCTCCATATATATATATATATTTATATAATATATATATTATATATATATATATAATATAATATTATATATATATACAAATATAATGTCCTGAAGACAGATCCAGTCATAACTATGTTATCTAACTAGCATCCATCTAGGAAAAAGCTAAACTAATCTTCATGGGGATCCACTCCTTGGGTTTCCTTAGCATGTAATTAGTATGACACATATTGTCAAACTCGTCAACTGAAAAATATATCAGGATTAGAGCAAGTATAAACATGATAACTATTCTTAACATGATAGAAACTATATAATAGTGAACAAAAATATGGAGATATGGTAAACACGGTAATCATGAAGTATTGAATAGTAAATAGTAATAGGCAGTAATCAAGGTAAACAAAAATAGTGAGAAAGAACATGTGAAAGAATAAACCAACTGCTAATAAGTGTTTTGGAGATACTACTTTCTATATGTGATCGGTTGTGCATGATCCAACTATTATCCGCGGTCTACTTTTCCACAGTCTACATAATCACGGACTATGAGTTTTTTGACTAGATATACACTAAGGCATTTCCTTCCTGCGCGACTAGTTCGCGGACTCTAGTCACGACACAAAATATATAACATGATAAATAAGATAAAACGGTGATCACGATAAGCACAAAAATCAGAAGCATCATAAACATAGATAGAATTTGTAAATACTAATGACGTATATCTAGTGTGTCAATAGCAAGGAACACATATTTAAATCAAATAAAATAGATTAACTATCAGAGTGAAAGAGACCATGGAATGCACTTGCCTGTGGTCCTGAGCTGTAAACACAAGTCAGTGTCCAAGTCGAAGTCCAATGAACCTATGTTAATTCAATCAATAAAATTAATAATTGAGTTTAAAACTGAATGTCTAGCCTATTTCTAGGTTCTGTGGTTTTCTAGGTCTTAGTTACTTTATAGGTTGTCCTATGCTAAATTCCTATGGTTATCTCTTAGGCGTATACCCAATTCTAGGATTTACTCATTCCACCTAAATCTATGCATAATAACAACTTTTAATGTGATATGTTATAGGTTGCCCAAAAGTCCATATGCCTATTTCCCTTACTTGCATCCTAGAATATGATATCTCTATGATACCGATGATACGATACCTATTCATGCCCCATGATTCTGATATCCCTATCGGACACATGGATATCTATGTACCCATATACCTATCATAATCTTATATCATATAGATATATTAATGTATCTATACCAATGTACCTATATATCTTTAGACTCTAACCATTAGAACTTACTCTACAAACAACCACCATCATGCATATACCCACATATTACCTATATGCATAACAATATTATCTATTTCCTACCCCTACAAACACTAGACTATTCTTGCACATGTGCACACACACACACACACACACACACACACATCACATCAATGGCCAGTGCAAAGAACAAACACATAATGGTACACATAGGTTAGTATCCCCCCACACATGTACATGGATGTGCATCTGTACAGATCAATGAACTTGTCAGTCCATAACTGAACACACACACAAATATTGCACTTACTCACAGGTGGTACGCACATGAGTTGTATACTGTTTACATGTACAACTACACTAGGTGTTGGCCCATGTAGTCATGATCAACCTGATTCTGATAATTGACTTAAAATTTTGAATCTGATATGTAAAGTATGAAGACTACAGAAGATCGCAGCTATCGTCATCAAACAAGATTTTGTCAATTTATTTTATATTTTTTTTTCTTGAGTCCACGTTTTTGTGAGTCGGATATCACTGGCATATAGATGAATATCCTCGCTCAAAAAAACACACTCATACCAAAACAAACAAATACCAAAAAGTCATTTTAAACCCAAAGAACATTCTGAAAACCTAGTACCCGAACTTGGTACGAGTTCGTCCTGAACTCGGACCGAACTCGGTCTCCCTAAAATGACTCCTAGTCAGAATGAATACCTATTCTTTTGGATCCCAAACGTTCAAAAATTTGAACTTACCTAAGTGAGTTCTGCTCGAACTCTGGTAAAAAATACCTATAAATAGAGAAGAGTTTTCATTTTACTCTACTCATCTCATTCTTCACCTTCTTCATTATCTATTCATTCTAAGCCATCCTATCACAATGAGCTTTCAATTTGAAGACAACTCTCATTGTCACAACCTGCACCCAGTATAGGGGCACGAGAAGTGGGTACGTCGACCCTATGTCGTAGTGTTGGCGGTAGAATGTTCTAGGTCACATACATCTAACACAGCATAAATGTACCTGTACAAGATATACTTTACAATCGGAGGACAATACAGAAGGTACAACTCAATCACAATTCTAAATGGAAATAGTATATATAGATATGAAATCTCAAAAGAAAAGTACAAACAAAGAAAATAAGTCCAAGTGTCTAAACGACACTAACATCTCAAACATCCAAATAATATAACTCAGAAGTCAAACACAGTTGACATAATAAAATAAGATAAAAGCCTAGCTATCTAGCCTAGACAATAGGGTGATGTCCTCAGCTAGAGCTCGATCCTCTGCGGGTCCAGCTCATAAGTGTCGTCTAGATGGGCTCATAGTAAGTAGGGAAACTCCTCAGTGTCATCTGTAATATTTTCAACACTCCATCAGGACAAGAATGAGCACATATCTCTCAAACAGTTCATATCATGGCAGGAAATGTAAAACAAGCAATAGAATAAGATACATAAAAGATGTAAGAAATGTACATTAAAGGTAAGAGAGATATCTGATAAACTGAAATATATATATATATAGTAAGAACTGTAAGTGACTAAGTGATTTAGAGCACAGATGGTTATGTAATCGGTTGGTGTTGTACACGACTAAGTTATAAAGTTTGCAAATGAAAACTAATAGGAATAATCACATAACCACTTCTACTCCCCGTCCCAAATCAATACACAAGGATCCATTCAAGTTATGTGAGGTACACGATGATTAGTTTTGCACAAAAAGATCATGTGAGCACATGAGAGTACAAAAGCACACGATTTGTACACAATAAACGATACAAGTACATGATACTCATGATAAAGTACACGAAAATGAAATACCCGATGTATCCACTAAGGAAATAACATCACATGAAAAGATCTATATATTACTAATCCGTGATAACAAGTGTCAGCATCAAGTAAAGTAGTCTAGAGTAAGAATATAAGTCATAGCAAGTATGAAACGATCAGAGAATGTACTCGCCTGATATCCTGAACGACTAATGAGAATAGATGTCCGTACAGGAGTAACTGAGTCCTATTTAGAGCACAGGTTACATATATCCAAGATGTAATAAATGAAGTATATAATACATTCTACATAATTCTAGGTCATTCTAGGTCAAAGTCAACTCTGGTCAACAATCTAGTCAAACAAGGTCAACTCTAGTCAAACTAGTCAACTAGTCTAGGGTTTAGTCCACTCAAGTCTATGAGTCATAATAGGCCTATCTAGTCAATATCTAAGGTCAAAATAGTCTAATTATCTCCTATGTGTGTGTGAATATATATATCTATATATTATATCTATAATATATTATTATCTATATATATATATATATAGTAATACATGCAAAATAGCATATATAGGAAGCCTACATATAACATAGTCTATATAATACCTATATAAACAAGTTCACAAATCTATACCTAGCTATAAATATATCTATATATATATTATATATATATATTATATAATTATAATATTATATA
>JANAVB010027399.1:1423391-1620891 GCA_029216955.1 Iris pallida
CAAAAATTGTTGGTGAACAGTGCACGCACTGTTCACCCAAACCTGTAGGGACATATCCCAGACTGATAGTACATATATAACTAACACAAAGGGGAAAAAAAAACGAACTCCACAAACCCTAACCCCGCCGACTTACTCAACTCTTCCACCCCTCGTACCCGACCTGGACTCATCCCCGACGCACAGCGAACTCGCTGCCACTGCTCGCCGCCTGCATCGTCGGCCGACGGCCAAACAGAGCCTCCCTGCGCAGTTGTGGCAGCGGCAGGGCACAGAGACAACATGAGTTTTTCAGCCACTTGGCAAGGCATTTTTCTTCCTCCATGCTCAACGCCTTCATGAACCAACGTCCTGGTACAATCACAACCCTGCCTCTACAACTTCCTTCAAATAGATTTAATTAGTTTGTACTATATGAATCGTAAATCGAGTCCAAAATTAACAGAAAAATCTGTTCGAGATCGAACAGTTTTATAGTTACTGACCCCCGGAAGCCAGATTTATGTCAAACCAATGATTGACTTTAAAACTAATTGAATACAGTTTTAAATAACCTATAGGGCTTCGTAATGCAATTTACAGAAGTCGATTTCATCGACTATGCACCGAGAAATCGGTTCTTCAAAATTGCCAAAAATAGCTTTTAAAACTGTAGAATCTTGTGGAAATAATTCGATACGACGTGCGTCCCATCAACTGGGCATTCTGGTCGCAACCCATGAGCATTAAAAGATGCGTATGGATTTCGACGTTATAGAATTCGACGGAACTCAATTTTGCTATGTGTGTGTGCGACGAAATCGAGGCATATCCATCGAGATATCTCGTATCGGTCCTTTTACAAACTAGCCCACAACTTCGTGCACATTTATCATCTCGAGATAAAACTTGCGCCAATAGGACCGTATCATTTTCTGGTCCTGTATGCCAGTTTCGTCCGATTCTGAAAAGGTTGACCGAAACATAATTTTGGCGGGCCAGCGACCCGATCCAATGGGCAAAATTGTGCACGGCCTGCCGAATCCAACTTTGGACATACAGTTGGGTTCGTATCGTCAAACCGGACCTAGACATATACTTTGTTGACTTTAGAGACCACGAACTCTGGCACGCTTTTCGGTGCAAACGGATCCGACGAGATATGTTTTCCCCCTCGAAATTATGATTTGCTTATGTGTCCATAATTGGACTTTTGGATAGGCATTCTTAGATTTTTCTTTTATACCAAACACGTTGGTGATGTTTGTTTCAAGCATCCGAGACTGTTGCACGAGTTGACTTTTGTGGCTCACTGAGTGGTTTGATATTGTGGGATTCGTGTGCTACCCTAGCCAATCAAACTATCCTAGACGCAACGGTATCATCTGTTTCACCAGCTAAGGACCCCAGGCGAGTACATGTCTTATAGTTTTTATATTTGATATTTCTATAATTCGTATTCTAGTATTTTCTTACAATAATCTTTTGCTGATTCTCGACACGATGGTACACGATGTAGTAGTTATGGATTCTTTACATGTTGTTCGTGACCAATGTATTACTGTATTCGTAGTTGTTGAAACCATGACTACTATTTGGGCAGGGAAGTACCTTAGTAGACATATAAATTACCCTGAAACATCCCATTTGTTTGATCGTGTCTGATAGCAGTCGCACGATTCACGTGCGGGGTGCCGGATTTATCCCTTAGCCTTTTACATGTTAAAGCGTATTTCACTCACTAGATAGGTGCAGTTTCTGGTTCTACTTTATACATTGCTAGTTACATGCCTTATCAGCTTTAGTTCTCACTTGTCATTGTCACCATGCTCGTTACTTTACTTTTAGTTTCTTGATTCCATGCTTGTCTGCTCACCATATTTTTCATTACTATTTACTATTTTATAGACTTTGTCAATGATTGAAACTACTGTTAGAATGTATTCTCCATTCCTGACTGTAAAATAACATTTTTCTGATAATCCGCCGGCTACATTGTGCTTGGACCATTAGGGGAGACATGGGTATATGCTGAGATCAACCGTAGAAAACGAGTTAGATCTGTTGCCAGTTTTCAATATTTATAAGAGTTTATATTTTTCTTCAAATGTAAAACTTGTGAATATTGTAAATTAATTTAGTTATTGTTGAATGAGCGAAAGTTATTATTTTAGTGATTTTGAGCATCATGGCCTTGACAGCGTTCTACCCCCGACATTGTGGCGTAGGCTGGCTTGGACACACACTCGTATCCCGAGAAGCGGGTGCGGGTCGTAACATATGTATATATAGTATCATACATCTTCATGTATTTGCATACATAATGTATACATAGTTATCTCGCACTCTAATATAGGACATCTTCATGATACCAAATTGGCATCATAGATACTAAGCACATTACCCCATTTACACATGCACACATATACATATATATTCACACATACATAGCTTAACGACCGTACCTATTGACAACTACCCAATTACATTTATATAACATATACAATATATATATATTTATATATATATATATATATTATATATATCTATATATAAATATATATATTATATATATATATATATATATATATATATATGTAATACAATGATACATGTAACATAGTTATGATACAAAAAGCTCCACGAGACATGGATACACCACTCCATTCCCAAACCCCTATGTAAATGTTACAATAGCAATTAATATACTATCAAGCTCATATAGAGACACATTTATTTGTAGAAATTTGTCCAATTGGCCAAGCGTGCCATATAGTACATGACACAACCTTCGATACCATAATTAGGAGACATGAACCAAACCTACACCAAAATATGACACAAATTCTCTTGAGGATTTGTATCAAACCCTTGGTGGTCACAATCTCGTAGATACCCAAATCTACCATTCCAAACTATATTTACTAAGAATGAGTCCACTAAGACCTATTTCACCACCTAGAAGGTTAGATCTAGCCATTAGAGGGGTCTCCTACTAGTTTACTTAGAATTTAGCCATGAAATGAGAAGAAAGAGATTTATACCTATGTATAATGGTGCCTCCTTAAAGACCTACGGATTTGGAGAAGGGGAAAGAAGAAGTGGCTTCCAAATCCTAGCTAAAGCTTCCACTATGCCTCCTTGAGCTCTCCAACTCCTTAGCACTCCATAGAAGAAGAATGGAGAAAAATTGGAAGAGTAGAGAAGCTTGTGGAAAATAGGAAGAATGGAGTGAATTCCTCCATGTAGTCGGCCATGACTCTATGGGTTGGGCCTAACTAATGGTTTAATTAGGATCTAATCATTCCATACCATTTAGCTAATTGAGAGGCTGGAAAAATAAGTGAGTTGGGCCCAATATTAATACATGCATCTATTCTAGCCATGACCAAAGTCCAAACCAAAACATAAATTCCTAACCCATGAATTAAAATAAATAATATCCTAATGGTACACTAATAGCAAAAATTTAATTGGTCAAAATAACCCTATACGGAATGTGGTGGTAATATTGCTCGCCCTAAAACAACATTATGATCATGAAACATGCCACGTCCACATCACCTCAGAGTAAGTTATCCACGCTACTCGTCCTAAAACAGTGGCATAATCACAGATCCTTGCCATGTTCACATTACCTCTGAGCAAGAAACTCTCTCCTTGTATCATCGTGCCAGTCTTCCATTCCTTCTTAATTTCGTACCTAGTCTTTGGTACAGCATGCATAAAAAGGTCCATTAAATCCTAGTATACTCCTCCTAAGGGATGTCCTCTACTTTACAAACATCTCTTTCAACAAAAGTTTCCCAGACACATGAACACTGAAGACTACTCATGTTCAACCACACAAGGGCCCGAAGAAAAAAGAAGATGGAGAGACCCTAGGAAGAGCACTGGTCAGATTCGTCGATAGCATCTGCAAAGTCCCGGAGCGACCAAATCCGACGATGTAGAAAAGGCGGCAGAAGCCACTCTTCCCTCCTCCAATTCCCTCTCCCTGGGGAAAGAAACTGAAATCAGGAAGATCGGCTAAGGCCAGCCAAGGTCCCTCACAGCATATCGACATAGTCCAGAAGTCGCCTGCCCTCAGCCTCAGCTCCGCCTCGACTCAGGAGAAGGTGGCAGAGAAAAGCGTTACCACTGGTCCTGTGACAGAGGCAGCAGTACCGAAAGATGTCTCTGCCTCAATCTTCTGAAATACCTATGTCGAGAAGTCCCTTCTAGAGCCATGACAAGATGAAGCAACTCAGGGACGATGATCCTTTTATATAAGAAGGGCCACCAACCCTTCAGATGCACATATATATAAGGAGCAATCATAGAAGAAAGATATATCGTTTTCCTCCATGCATAATTAGAGATCCTCCAAACGACGGAAGAACAGAGCTCGAGACAAGATTTTATCAAATTCGAAAGCAAGTATTTTAGCAAAAGATTGGCAACCTGGCAACGTTGCAAAGAAGGGTGCACCCCGGCGAAGTTGTGCCATCAGAAGTCCAAAGTCTCCAACAAAGCCTTGATAGACTAGATCGAAGGTCCCAAGAACCCTGATGGCTTGCTTCTGTTCAAATTATTCTAACTCATTACCAAGTTTAAAAACATTGAAAGGGGTCTTGTAGAAGCATGGAAATTGCCCGAGCTCAATCAAGCCTGAACCACATTAAATACGGTGCACTTAGGCCCAGAGACCTCCAATGGGATGCAAGTCTAAGCAGCACAGTGCCCCAAACTACGTTGCCTTTGAAAAACCAAAGGCAGCCAATCTACTTAGTGCGCCCAGGATCATGCGACCATGACACATGCTTCCCAGACACCATACGGCTCCTTTCCAATAAGTCTCTATGCGGCCAAGAAGCTTGGAGGCTCAGGCAGCTTTACAAGCCCTCCAACATTAAGACAAATGGCTCACGCCCTTAGCTGGGCCACCCAAGTCATCAATATAGCTAGTTTGTGCCCCGAACCAGATCACCTCAAATCCCTTAGTAACGCTGGATCAAACCTACGTTTATAGTGTGTACACCATAACTGCCTCGTTGAACCAATGATTCCTATAAATTACGGCCAGCGCCACACATCACCAATGATCGTGCAACCTAATTTAAGTCTCCCATTTATGGCGTGCACGTTACTAATTGCACCATTCAAACGACAAGTTTCCTAAACACTCGTATGAGCTGTCTCCGGTGATCTAACCGTATGATGGACAGTCATAACTACCGACATCTATACTCGAGGATCTTTCAAGTCCTTTCCCAAAGCTCCTACAATAACGAACGCCCTCAACTAGGCCGAGCGGTCAAACAGGCCTAACTGCTATGACAACCTAGATGTCGTCCTCTATGCAAGAGATTCTCCTTCATTATTACCTCCTTCATGGCTTGTCGCTAAACAGACAACTATAAAAGAAGGTGCACACAATCAACTAAACCAGACAACGGACAATAGCAGAAACCCAGAAAGAGCACCAGATACACATAAGAGAGTCACAGAGAGCATTTTGAGAAGCTGCTAAGTATCAGTGTCAACAGAGTAAATGGGTCATTGTATTACCCGGTCTGCATCATCATATTTGCATAGATCTATATTTTTCCTAGCAAATCTTTACTATTATTGTTGTACTATCAAATCGTGATATAAGAAAATGAGTTTTATCAACCTATCTCGTGTTCCCTTATCACGAAGATTTTGCGATGGTAAACAGGGGCATGGCAGTCGTATGCATTATAACTGCCAAATCAGACAAGATATTCCCCTAAATAGTAACGTATACCATGTGTCAAACTGACCGAGCTATGTGGTTAACAGTTGTAGCAGACTGCTGTAACAACCCAAATTTCGTGGAAACACTCTCAAGATTTCTGGAGCAATTTTTATCCTATCAATGCCATGCGTTAAGCTGACCTGGCTATATAGCAGACAGTTGTAACAACACAGATTTTATGATTTCTGTATCATATTTTACCCAGTTAACGCCCAAATGCCAGGCACATAAGGCTAAAACAGTGATTTTTAGATCCTATACGTGCATAGTCAGTCACAGTGAGGATGGCTTTAAATAGGGGGACGTGCTTCCCCCACATGCTATACACATACATACACAGAGAGACACAAACAGAGGCAGCATACAAGAAGCGAAAGAGAGTCCAATTGTCGCCCTTCCTGTTAGTGAATCGGAGATCATGCGATTGTCCTTTGCCAGTCGATCGTCAACGGAGTAAAGGATTCACTACAGTACTCGATTTCTATCGTCACACTTCCCCGGATCTATTCTTGTACTAAGAATCCTCATAGTTAAGGGTCTATTGTACTACCTCAGTTGTAATCCTTAAAAGAAAAGTTAATATAACTTGTTTTCTTTTGTGACGGCAACAATTCGCTTGAAGTCGCAAGTGTTGTCATCATAATGTCATAATTGGGAGAGGAAACTCATCTTTCGAACAAGCCGCGTTCAGATCACTGTATTCTATACAAACTCGTATTATTTTTTTTTTTCATGACTAGAATCATATTAGCCATCCAGTAAGGATGTTGCTCCTCAGGAATGAAGCCTCTTGCTATTAGCATCTTGACTTTAGCATAATAGCCTACATGATGTTTAGATGAAATCGTCTATGTTGTTGCTTGACTTATTTAAATTTTGGAAGGATATTGAGCCGGAGCATTGCGATTTGAGGATCCAGACCCAACATGTCTTTCTAACTCCAGGCAAAGACATCGATATATTCACATATAGGATGTAAGAGAGTTCTTATCTTTTCAAGAAAGGCTTTTACTAATGAATAATGGATTGGAAGATGACGCATTTTCTAAGTCAATTAGATGACTTTGTCTTCAGTAGGTGGTTCACGTTGTTCGAGCTCTAGTTCCTACTGAGACTCTATCTTTTGAGCCCTTGGTTCAATTTTAAAAGGCTCTAACGATTGAGCATCTTCTTCAACTTGGTCTATTGACACCATGTTGATAGGAAATGCTTGCATGAAGATTTGTCCAATGCTTGCATCTGAATCCCATGTAAAAGAATCTAATGAATGAGAATGCATCTCAACTTTTTCCTCTAAGCAAACAAGAGTTGTTGCAGGTGTAACATAACCCAAACCACTACACGTGCATTGGTAGATGCTTTTAGGTTTGTCCTTCAGAGAAAACTGAAGTATTGGTAGACATTATCATTTGCCAAAGTTTAGTCCCTTGTCACCTTTTAAGTCGTAGCCCCTTGTATAATGTTCTTGGCTTGCGAGCTATCTGTAAAGCTGCATTTTATCAATATCAAGTTCAGATCGTCAACGAGAAAGTCCCTACGAGTATCAACTTTGTCGAAGATAATTGGCTTGTCTCCTTTCTTCCTAGCCAAATGTCACGCCCCAGTCCTAAAATACTCGGGACTGAGATACGTAACAAGGCCAGCGAATATGTATACGAGAATTTTCCTAATTTAATAGCGCCCTCAAATACGTAATAAGCTGTATCTATACAATATCAAAATCACAGACATGCTAAATTGTATCCACATAATAGGAAATAAACTAGTCTGAATACGAATAATTCATGTAATCAGAATAAGTCATACAGAACCATCATGAATATTAAGTTGGTGGAGACATATCCATTACTCAAACATTCTAAAAATAGAGTACTGAAGGAGATACAGAATGAAAGTGTTGAAGTAAGATAACTAGACCCAGACTCCGGATGAAGACTGTATCCAAGGTGGTATCGTACCCAAGATCAGATGTGCTCTCCTGGGAATATCTCTTCGATCTCAGCTCCAGCTCAGATCCTGACCCGTACGTCTTCGGATAGTCTTGCTCGTATATCTGGAAGGGAACCAAGTCCTCAGCGGGACGCAACAAGATACATAATATATATGCCACTATGGTATGAAAAAACATAATGATCAGGGGTGCTCTATCAACTATATGTATATGCAAATGAGGACAACTTTTGACATATGGGGCTGTCAATGACGTCATGGGTACTCATACAGTGGCGCTCCCTCCGGGCACCCGTCATGCATCAACGTCAAGTGAAAAAAACTCGTAGCCCCTACGTCTAGTGTCTGTCCTCCCCGTCATGCATCAACGTCGACTACTCGTCACGTTCAATCCCGATGAAGTCCAGAGCAGTATAATAAAATGACCAACATGACTATGCTGACACACGCTCCATCGTATAGATGATCAATCAAATACGGGAATACGGTCCTATATCATCATCATCTATCCGTATCCAAATTAGTGTCAGGGTCTTGTGGGATATCGGTGTATCCGCTCAGCAGTGTAAGGGTAGTCTCCTATAGCCTATGTTAGAAAATAGAGAGCCAAATATCCTGTGGTTGCACCCAAAGTCGTACTCAGACGCGCACATGTAATATATCAAAATAAATAACATGCAGATAGCATATAACTGATAATGAATTTAACATAGAGGCAAGGTATAGTTACATGGATTTGAGCACTAAAGATGTGATGACGGTACCGAGTCCAAGGAATCCAAAGAGCCTATAGAATAATTTAGGAATTAATTAATTATTCGCTACAAGGGTTACTTATAACAATACTCATAGTTATTAAGGAGAAAGAAAATGTTACTACCCTATCATAGTTTTTTATTTTGTTTTCTTAATTAGGGCTGATTCTTTCTCATAGTTTGATGGACAAAATGCAGCAATTCATACCAAATTATCTCAAGTTGATTCAATGCAAGCGAACAATATAAAAAAAAACCAAAAACTCCATAAAAGACCCAACCTAGGATTTGAACCCTAAACCTCTTATACAAACCCATGCACACAACCAAGTGAGCTATTACTCATTATGTATGATATGGGACCCAATTTTATCACTATGTCAAATGGAAAAGAGGCAAAAGAAAGGAAAATGGAAACCAAAAAGTCTACACAGCCCAAAAAAAAGCCCCTCCCCCTACACCCATGAATAGAACCCAGGGCCACCTCCACACTATCCCCTAAACCAACGAACTGAGCTACTGCTCACTAGTGTAGAGATATAGCTCCTATTAGTTATGAATCCTATGACTCAGTTCTTTCTTCCCCTCACTTGAATATATATACATTTCTTTTAATGACCCCATGCACATCCATGAGTATTTAATCCTAGCCAACAGTAATCACCACTGTAGCGTACGAGAACTAAAAAGGGATGCTACACCCAAGTTCACTATTACTATGACTACATACTCTATACACGGGCAGGAATAGAATCATGGCTCATCTCCTACGAAACAATTTAGCTAAAGTGAGTCCTATACGTTCAACAACTAGCTTTCATGTGAACCCTACTATCATAGTATCAACATCTTATAGAGTATAGGGACCACAAGATTTCGGCCAGGTTTTCCTAACCAGTGCTTCATCTTCATCCCCTATAATGACCATTTCATTCAAACCCCCCCACTTCTTGTCCATTTCTCACAGCCTATAATACATGGAAGGGAAGGATAGCTAATACTCAAGCCCTCAGTTCTCCCTACCCTTATGGTTGTTCGTAAGCACCAGGCAAGAATTGAAGAAGCAAATGGAGTCTTCACTTCTAGCCGCCAGGTTCTAGCTTTCACCTTCCAATTAGGAAATTCACTAGAATTCATTCATTATTCTTATCGATCATAACAACAAATCTATAATCTTGTAAGCATAGTAAAGGAGGTGGATATCAAGGTTACGAGGTGGAAGAGCTCACCGAAGAGGCCCCGTACACCGATGCTAGATGGTTCCCCGCCATCGTCGGAGTTCGGTGTACAGCCCTTCAGTGGTACGTTCGCCCGCAAGCCTGGATGCAAGGCGACGGGGCGGTCTGCTCGTGGTGGTAGAAGAGGGTGGCGGTGATGCGCGCGCAAGCAGCTAACGTGCCGCGCAAGGGCTCAACATTGAGGAAGGGAAGGGTAATGTGTGGCGGCTAGTATTCTGGGAGATTAGGGTTAGGAGAAGAGGAGTGGTTATAATATTTAAAAGGAGAGAGAGGTAGCCATTTGCCAACTGGAGGAGCGGTTAGGTTGTCGTATGGCATGGCCTGCCACTCCAGCGGTTGCATAGAAGAAGACAATGCTATTAATCACAGGGGCACAATTTTCGATAGAAAACTGAGAAAATGAAACGGTTATAAAAACAACGTTTCCACAACACTCCAAAGAAGGTGCTTGACAGAGATCCTTGGAGGATTCTGGATTACAAAAATCTAAGAAGATTTCGTAACAGCAGCAAAGGATTATAGTACTTCGAAACTGAAAGTACAAATCGAGTTGCTAGCAGCAGCAGCGAAGTGGAAGACAGGCGATAGATGGAAGAACAGCCTGCTGGGGTGAATTATCACTGTTTCTCAAAGCTTAATTCGCCCCACACGAACAGCTTCCAGGAACGAGCAAGTTTGACGGAGAACTTTGGAACACTCCGCTCTTCTGACTCCTCGGAAGGCGCACGGACTCCTGCACTAAGCGACGTTGGTGCTATTCTTCTTCTTCTCGCTGTCACTCTGTGGAATTTTGTTAAGAAACACTTGTCTATTCTGTTTTCTGATAGAGAGAAGAGAAGCTTAATAGGACGCACAGCAATTGCCCAGTTAGCAAAATGTTCGGAACGTGGGAAAAAACTGTCTCGAACATTCTGTAACTGCTCAAATCATGCACAGACATGATTTGAACCAACGCGCACATAGTGCGTGCCACCTGCGCTACGTGTACCACACGCACAGTGCCACCAGCGCATTGTGCGCACATGCGCCACATGCGCACCGAACAACCAGTGCCACCTGCATAACCAAAGCAACCAGCGTAACCTGCAGACCGCACGCCTGCGCCAACCGTAGCGCCAACTGTGCACATCTGGCTGCCAACGGCTGCATAAGTGGCTAGCGCAACGAGCGCAACTTAAGCGCACTATGCGCCTAGCGATGATGCTATCGTGCTAAATACAAAGTACGCCAATAAATGCCAATTAACGCCTCATGAGCCCATGAGCCCGAATCCGAGTCGCTAATCCCCTACGGGGCTTAGCTCCATCAGAAATCAATCCCAAGAGCAAAAAGCATGAATGCTTCTTTGTTAATTTGGCCTTTTTTCCACTAGAAAAATACTCCCACATGGCACACCCATGTGCACCTCCACACCACTTAGGCATCTAAACAAGAATAGCCTATATATAGAGATACATTTCTTTGGCCTAGCCGATGTGGGACTAAAATTTCCAATGCAAAGGCCAAAATCCAACAATCTCCCATATATCTCTATATATGGGTTTGAGTGTTCCCCACAGTAACTGTCCATCGTGTATTATGAGAGATGTCGCTGAAGACTTGAATCTTCCCGCATGGGTCAAAAAACAGACTATAATACAAGAATGGACTAAGCCTTGAATTCTGCACCATAGCTGAAATTTTTTCCACTCACATAATGTAGTTAAATGTGCTTCTGGCTACACATTAAAGGCCCTATGCCAGCTAGTTTCAGTGTATAATTTGGACGTCTACAAGTTTACCCTCAAGAGACGCCTGCTATCTTGTCCATACACTATAGGTGAGTTATTTATTAAAGAAACATGCATGAACGCCTTGCGCTTCCCTTGCGGTGTTACGCCGCTATGACATGGCCTAAAGCCAAGGCATTACCCTACTAGGAACCTCAACGTAGTGTCATACTACTGTAGTATGAGTGTCACCGCCTCTTTGTAGTGCCATACTGCCCAACATGAAGCCTTAGGCTCCCTTGCGTGTTTACACCGCAACGACATGGCATGTAAGTCCGGGTTTACCCCTATCCGGGTACCTCATCATGGTGTCGTACCACTGTAACATGAGGAACACCTCCCCTTTATAGTGTTGACTACCCCTCTTTAATTCATCATACAACAGCAGGCTACCTGCTATTTGCGGTGCTACGTCGCTTGTGACTTGGCTCACAAAGCCGAGACATTACCCCTTTCGGGAACATTAGGTGGAGTCACCCCACTGTAGCTAGAGTTTTACTCCTTGTAGTGCTGTTACCGTGCTTCCTGTAAGCACACCGGCATTCACTTTGTCTGAGAACTCATTAAGGCGTTTAAGCCAACCTTCCCATAGGAACCATTTTATGTAGAAACAACAGTAGACAACAATGGTTGTAGGTCCGTAACCTCTCCATGCCCTATAGGACATGTACCCACCGTTCCTGATATTCTTCCGATTAATGGTCCTCCCTTGAACCAAAAGCTAGATGCCTAGTAGATTTTTCTTTGAACTAATAGCATAAAACTTATGGCAAGAATGCAATAACTAATATCAGAATGCCTTCAAGCCCATTTTACTTGCTGTGTCATCGACCAGCTGTCGTTTTGAGGCCTTGGTGAATAAATTCACCAGGTTTTTTGACTCGAACATTAATACGCAATACACCTCTCTTGATTAGATCGTGTATGCCAGTGCTTCAACCGCACAGTCCTCTTCTCCTGTTGAAGAGGTCATTTGATGCCACTGCCGCAGTTGCCTGGTTGTGTAGTAATCGATATTATCGGTATTTGTGTCCCAACCACTGGAAGATCACACATGAGCTCATGAAGCCATTTGCTTCTTCGTTGCGATATCAAGTACAAAGAACTCAAATTCCATGGATGACCGCGAGAGCATAGTCTGCTTCTTCGACTTCCACAATATAGCAGCTCCACCCATTGTGAAAATGAATCCACCTGTGGACCTCTCGCTCTCCACCTCTAAGCACCATTTGACATCGCTGAAGCCTTCCACTACCAACGGATCTCTGCTAGTTAGTGCATAAGTCTGAGTCTTGAGATCTCATAACCCGTTTCACAGCTTTCCAGTGCTCAATGCCTGGGTTGATCGTGAAACGACTCAACATTTCCATGATGAAAGCTAAGTCAGGCCTTGTGGCAGTAGTAGCATGCATCAACTCCCAATAACGCTTGCATACTCCAGCTTGCCTGATGCTTTCCTTAAATTAGGCTTCAGCTTTAGATCACACCTTTAAGGCGTATCGATCCTCGTTTGATCATCTTCTCAATATAATAAGACTGTGACAGTATTAGCAGTGTTTGTCCGGATGATTTTGATCCCTAAGATCACATCAGCTTCCTCCAGTCCTTCATACTGAACTTGCTCGAGATGAACTTTTTTTGGTCTCCGTGACAAGCCCATATTCATACCTAGGATAACAGATAAACTATATACCTCTTCTATCAGCGAACTTTATGTAACACATTGTCCGTCTCGCTGACCATGTAGCCATTTGACCTTATAACCTTGTCAAATTTCTCATGCACATCTTGGGAGCCTATTTAAGAACTGTATAAGGATTTCACCAAATTGCAGACTTTGTCTTTAAGATCCTTGACGACAAAACTCTCTAGCTGTTGCATATAATCTCTTCAGTCAGCTCGTCATTTAGGAAAGTCGATTTCACATCCATCTGATGTATCACCATCTTATGTATTGCTACGAGAGCAATCAATATTTTGATGGTGGTCATACGGACTACTAGAGATATGTGTAAAGTAGTCGATCCCCTGCGTTCTGAGAAAACACCTTGGCTACCAGTTAGCCTTGAACTTGTTAATAGTTCCGTCTGCTTTCATATCTTCTTGAAAATCCATTTGCATCTGATGGATTTTGCTTCTTCAGGAAGATCAACCAACACCAAGTAATTAGAGGTGATGGAATCAATTTATTGTCAATCGTCTCCTTCCAGAAAACTGCGTCTGGTCTTCATCGCCTCATCATAGGTAAGCGGATCTGCTTCCACATGATAGGTGACAAAGTCATCTCCGAAGTCCTTCGGTGTCACGAACCGCACACACTTTTTGGATACAAGACGTGTCCAAGCCCACCTACGCCACAGTGTCGGCGGTAGTACGCTGTCTATACACAAATCACGGCAATCTAGAATTTTATGGTAATCTATATCTCATCCACAGAATAAACATGTCACAACCAAGATCAATGAATACCAAAGAAACTGAATAGTATACTGAATGTATCCAAGATTCAATGTCACGTCCGGTGGACAAATCCACTACCATAGACGGAAAGAGAATAAATACATAAAATACACTAACTGAATACAACCTGCTAATCAAGGCGACCTCAATTGCAAAGCTCCGCGGTCTGGTGCTGACTCAACCTGCTCAACTGCTAGACTCAAACTCGACTAAACCTGAAGAGATCATCAGGTCCTTAGAGGACTAGCAAGATACATAAAACGAGCCTTTCTAACAGTTATTATGCATGGAGAAAATACAGAAAAAACAAGTAAAACTGAACAATAATAAACACGAATCTGTACATGTCTACACATAATGAACTGCTGAACGAGGACGAGAGAACTCATGTCAAGATGTCAATGGATAACCAAATCGATACTCAAACCCTCGTCCCTAGTGTAGACTCGCAGGTTTGAACAACTACTAGCCCTCGTCCCTAGTGGACTCGCAGGCTAGCATCACCCTCGTTCCTAGTGTGGACTCGCAGGTGAACCATATACTACTAACCCTCGTCCCTAGTGTGGACTCGCAGGTTTGCATTACCCTCGTCCCTAGTGTGGACTCGCAGGTGTGAACCATATACTAACTAACCCGTGCCCTAGTGTGGACTCGCAGGTTAGCATCACCCTCGTCCCTAGTCTGGACTCGCAGGTGTGAACCATATACACTAACCCTCATCCCTAGTGTGGACTCACAGGTTAGATTCAGATTTTAAGACACGGAGGTAAAGCAGTTCAGTTCACGACTTTCGACCCATGACACGACTCGATCAAGACTCAAGTGAATACATCCAATAAGGTACATCTAACTGTAAATACGGTCTATATAGAAATGATACAAATATACAAGTAGGATAGTAAAGATACATGTCAATAATAAGAAAAACTGGATAAAAATAAAGAGATAGTTCATGTAAATAAGCTGTGCAGAAAGGCAAGGTATACTTGCCTCAGGTCCTGAGTTGTTGCACGGAACAAATCCGAATCGAGATCCAAGTAGCCTGTTTGTAAATTGATAGGATCAATACACAATTTAATATTCCAACAAGTCTATCTATTCATGGTTAGGCTTCTAGGTCCCTTTTCACACTATTTAGTTTTCTAAGTCATGTAGGTTGATAACCTCTTTATGGTAAAACCCATCTAACCAATCAATAATACATGCTTGTACCCTCCCTCTACTATATTACTGCTAATGCCTACTCTGTCACACCATGTACACAATGGTAGGTACAGTCATCTATGGTCTATTGTTAATATTTATTGGAATTCCAGGAACTCCTACATTCCAATCCTATACATGACTCCTATACACTCCTCATTACACTATTCCTAACTTTTGTCCTGCAATATTTGGGATAGGCATGCTGTGACTATAGAGTTATTTCCCTCTTTTACCTGATAATTACTTTACCATATTACATATATATAGAGGTGGAGGGGTCAACACAATGGAGACAGGGAATTGAAATCTACTTGCAGAACAAAATCATGAAAGGCCAATGATAAATGAGATTGGGACTGGCTAATATAGGTGAAATGAACATTTACTTGGTCTGATACAATGTGGCTCTATTCCTAGGTTTCCATTTGTATACAAGGGAACTCACCTGCTAATCATCCATTGGATGTAAAGATGGCTCGTATAGCAGTACTGATGGGTACCAGCAGGTTCATATATCAATATCACATGGGCAAACAAAGGAAGGGTCTATAAGAATTTGACACATCCTTGACCTGACACACACACAGGAACTAGCCTGAGCTACTATCCAATTAGTTAGCCTATCAACTTGAAACCTGCTGCCATCAAAGCCTATTTTTATAGTTATCATTCAAAGATTAGAAATATGCAAGGGATTGAAATACCAACACCTAGACTGATATTCATTTTTACCACATTATCAAGGCTAGGGAGACATATGTGAAGGTGAGGCATACTTAATGGATCATTAAGGAAGGGGACAACCTCTAATGTCAATACCAACCCAAATGTGACTGTAAGTATATTTTAACATAATGTACATCATACAAACATGAAACCTGATTCAGAACAATCGCTATCTGATATTTCCATCACAGTTGGCACCCCCCCTTCTCTTGCCTGTCCATCGTGTAAGCGGTCTGATACCAATCCTTAGCTATCAGTTCTTTGGCTCATAGGCCTAACTCCTATGGTGCAGGACAACTCTAGATGGTTCAGATCAAAGATGGAAATTTAGTCAAAATGGCAGTTGTTGCAATATCTAAATCAACCAGTCAAATTTAAGATGAGTAGCATATAATATAATAAAGTGAACTTATAAAGTACAGTAAAGGTGAATGCAGGCAGTATACAGTGTTCTATGGCTGGTCAACCTGGATGTTCTGATACATGGGTGCATTAGAAAAGGCTAAGTGTGCAGAATTCTGGACCTATAAATGTCCAAGCTCTGAACATCAGAGGTGAAGGTACTCGAGGATTTGGGTAAATTAACTCAAAGCATGACTGCCTCATCATACTGACCCAAGGGAATGTAAAACACCAAGATGCAGGGCATTATGGGTATGCAAGATAACTGAATAAAAGGAGACTTAATCGTAAGTTAATGTGGTTCGTTACTGGGTGATAGGATATCTGTCATGGAAAATAATGTGGACTGAGGTTTGAAGGCATCATAACACTCTTCCAATACACACAAAACCCAGCCTGGGAACCCTAATCCTATACATAGACACTAATCTCCATAACCCTGGGTTCTTAGGATACTGTATCAGTTGACACTTCTTCAACCCATTCACTGCTCGACCGAATCTAGAGTTTAGTCTCTAGGGGTTTGATGTATCTACAACTGCACTGCCCAAGAAGACTCCCCCTCTCCCATGACTCGATATCCAAGTCCCCTCATATCAGTCTCCTGACTGATACTCGACTCACAACCTGTGGTCGAGTCCCCTCTTATCCCATTTCCTAAGTTAATGAACTATAAAGCCCCAAAACCATACAATGTGAACTGGTTCACAAAGGTGGTTTGTAAACTGATGTAATATTAGTTAAGGACTGATACAAAACATTAGTCTGCAAACTCATACACCCCTTTTGTTCAGTCCTCATGTCTAACATCAACATCTCACCAACTTAGCTATACAATATATGTACGATACATTTACCCATACTAGTCTACTGTACATGCACCTATACGGGGTACCTATAGCAGATGGTATAGCAGCTACCAACTACACTAACTCACCTACCTACATTGGTAGAGTATAAGACAGCAAGAAGAACAGGTTTTATATATATATATATATATATATATATATATATATATATATATATATATATATATATATATAAAGGAAAGACCTCTTTCATATATTAATGACGGCACAAAGACCGCAGACAAAACCGTATACAAGGCACAAAATGCCGAAGCCTAGACAGGTAAACCACAAAAGGGAATGGGGAGAGAGGCTAAACAAACGAGAGGGGCTACGAGGGAAGCCTTGACCAAAATGCTCTCAAACTGTGGGAGCACAGGGCGCTCCGCTTGCGACATTGACGGGCAATTTCCCGGAGGAGCTGGTCCGCCGAGTACGTGATACCTTCGTATCTCGCTTTGTTACGGTTCTTCCAGATGACCCAAGTGGCAGCCGTTGCGACGATCTGGTGGCCATGAGAGGCGGAGCCCCAGTATGTAAGATGATCGTGGAAGCGACCGACGCCGAGCTTATTGCTGAAAAGTTGGTTAAGGGTAGTCCAAGTCCTATCTGGCAGCGCCCCCTGGCGGATGATGTGATCGATAGACTCCGTCTGGCGGTCGGAGCAGCAGGAGCAGGCAGAATCTAAGCTAATCCCGATGGTGTTAAGGATGTCGTATGTCGGAAGCTTCTTCCTGATGATTCTCCATAATAGAAAGGACCACTTCTTGGGAATGCAGGAGTGCCAGTAGTGGGCCATCGATGGATATGGGTGACCGGTGCCTTGGATAGCGATTCTCGCAGAACTCACAAAGAATGCCCCGGACGTCTCGAGGGACCATCTTAACACATCTGCCTCTCCTCCGATGCGTAATCCACGCTCTCGGATGCTATCTGCCGCTTCGTCACCGGACCACTCACGAATCTGGTCCCAGTTCCAGTCGCCAGTAGAGGGGTTCCACAGGTCTCTGATCCTACAATCTCTCGGGGTCTCGGTAAGACTCGGGATCATGTTGTCTCGCACCTATCGCTCAAGGAATGGGTTCGAATCGCCAGTTCCCAGCAGAAGTCTCATCGCTGGCTCGGCCAGGTCCCGGCCGTATAGGATACGACGCCAGGCCGCCGAGGATCTGCAGTTGGAGGTGGCCATCGAAGGGTGGATATGTTTGAAGTATCTAGCTTTCAAGAACCTGCTCCATAGGTTGTTGCTAGTGCGAAGGTTCTACCATAGTTTCATTGAGAATGCTTTAACAATGTGAGTGAGTCTGGTAAATCCCAGTCCCCCCTCGCCAGTCGGATGGGCCATAGATTCCCAGTTGGCCCAGTGGTGCTTATCATGGCCATTGCTATGCCCCCAAAAAAGTTACAGAAGATCTGTTCGATCGAAGAGAGAACCTTAACGGGCGACGAGCACGCAGCCAGGGTGTGGATGGGGATAGAGGAAAGAACATGATTGATGAGGATCGTCTTGCCCCCCGGGGATAAGGTGGCATTATGCCACCCTTCTAATTTCTTCCTGATTCTGGTAGTCAAGTCCTCAAAAATGCTGGCGTTGGACTCCCCGTACACTAAAGGGAACCCGAGATAGGTGAACGGGGGCTTGGAGACCGTGAAAGAGGTTAAGTTGGAGAGGTTGTTGGCGTGCTCTCTGTTGGTGTTGTGGTGGGCGTAGATAACGCTCTTGGAATGATTGATCTTCTGGCCAGAACATCTGGAATACCTCATTAGGGTGTTGTGAACCACCTCCACCGTGCCTTCATGCCCGGATGAGAAGATTAGAAGGTCGTCAGCGAACGCCAGGTGGGTGATGATAGGGCAGCCGCTGGAAGTGTGATAGTGCTGGAAGTTGGGGGTGTTGACCATATTGTGAAGATTCCTACTCAGTACGTAGGCTGCAATGATGAAAACAGTGGAGGATAGAGGGTCGCCCTGTCTCACCCCGCGGTAGGATTTAAAAAATCCTTCTACGTGGCCATTGATGACCGTGGAGAACCACGAGTTGCTGATGGATCTCCAGACGATATTGGTCCAGGTTTTCGAGAATTCGAAAGCTCTGAAAACCCAGATCATGAATTGCCAATCCAGTCTGTCATAAGCTTTCTCCATGTCAATTTTGACGACAATGTTGCCGCCCCTCACTGGAAATTTCATGCAGGTGATTAACTCCCGGGCCAGCATAATATTATCCTGGATATTCCTATCGCGGACAAACCCGCTTTGCTTCTCCGAGATGATCTTGGAAAGAAGGCCAACCATTCTGGTAGCGATGACCTTGGATATGATTTTGTTGGTGAAGTTACAGAGACTAATAGGGCGAAAGTTGCGGAATGATTCCGGGTTGTCTTTTTTTGGGATCAGGATTAGGTTGGCGCTCGAGATGGCCTTGGGGCAAGTGGCGCCTTCGAAGAAGGCGGTAGCCACTTCGATGATGTCATGCTTGATGATATCCCAGCAAGTGCGAAAAAATACACCCGAGAACCCGTCCGGGCCTGGCGTACTATGCTCGTTCAGGGCCCATACTGCATCTTTAACTTCCTGCGTAGAGGGAGGTTGGTTCAACTGGGCGTTGTCAGTGTCATTAATGAGGGGGGAATTTGATCAAGGAATGATCTATCTTTATGGACAGTTTATTTGGAGAATAGCTTGGAAAAGAACTCTGTAGCTGCTTCTTGGATGCTCTTTTGGTCGGTAATGATGTTCCCGTTGCCATCAGTGGTCCTGTGAATCGAGAGCTTCTGTCTGCGCCCATTAACGCAGGCATGAAAGTACTGCGAGTTTTTGTCCCCCTCGCTGTCCCATTTCAACCTCGCTTTCTGCTTCCAGAAGTCTGTCTCCACTTTGATCCTGAATTTAAGCTTTGCCTTGGTGAGGTTGAGAGCTCTTCTAGCCGCCAATGAACGATCTGAGACGACGAGGGCTTCGGCGTGGGTGACATCGTCCTCGGCAACTCGAACGGCTTGAAAGATGTCCCCATAGGCTAGCTTGCTCCAAGCAGACAGAGCTTTCCTGGTGGCTTTAAGCCTGTTGCTAACCCGGGTAAGGGGGTTGGGGGAGTCCTCGCTGTTCCATGCTTCCGCAACGATGGCCAGGAACTGGGGGTGGCCGATCCAGAAGTCGAGGAATTGGAATTTCTTTTGGGTGAAAATGTATTATTTTTAATCTCAACCAATAGGGGGTTGTGGTCTGATTCTGTAGAGTTAAGGTGGGAAAGATTTATGGTGAACCCCATATCATTCCAGATGGCATTCATGAGGACCCTATCAAGCCTTGAATATTGATGACGGTCGTCGTCCTGCATGTTGCACCAAGTAAATGTGTTGCCATAAAACTGGGTGGGAGTTAAGTGAGCATTGAAAATGAAGTTGTTGAAGTCAAGCATGGCCGGGACGGGAGGAGGGTGACCTCCTGATTTTTCTTCGCTGCAGGTAATAGCGTTGAAGTCTCCAATGCAAAGCCAAGGAGAGTTGGTGTGAAGGTGATGGATGTCAAGAAGGTCGTCCCAGAGAAGTTTTTTCTCCGTAACATCGCAGCTGCCGTGCACCGCAGAAAGGATGGCTCGGTCGGGCAGTCTAGGGTGATCAAGCCAGTAGGAGAGGGCCTGCGGAGAGTCCTGGATGACTCCTAATTTGACGTCCTTCGTGGCGAGGATCCAAATATCGTGGCTGCCAGCAGTGGCCACGGGAAGGCCAAGATGCAGTTGGATGGACTTTAATCTTTTGGAGGGGATTTTGGGTTCGATAATGACGAGGATGTCAATTTTGTGGATTTTCCGCAGCTTGGTAATTCTCCTTAATGTCGGTTTGTTCGCCAGACCGCGGACATTCCAAGATAGGATGTTAAGCATTAAGGGAGTTGGGGGTAGGGGGTTTGTTATATATATATATATATATATATTTTTTTTTTTTTTTTTTTTTTTTTTTTGTTATATATATATATATATATATATATATATATATATATATATATATATATCTATGTATATATATATATATATATATATATATATATATATATATATATATCTATATATATATATATATATATATATATATATATATATATATATATGTATATCTATGTATAATCCAATATATATATATATATATATATATATATATATATATATATATATATTGGATATATATATATTGGATATATATATATATATATATATATATATATATATATATCCAATATATATATATCCAATATATATATATATATATATATATATATATATATATATATATATATATCCAAAAAATATATATATATATTTTGGATATATATATATATATATATATATATATATATATATATATATTGGATATATATATATATATATATATATATATATATATATATATATATATATATATATATATATATATATCCAATATCCAATATATATATATATATATATATATATATATATATATATATATATATATATATATATATATCCAAAATATATATATATATATATATTTTGGATATATATATATATATATATATATATATATATATATATATATATATATATATATATAATATCCACATGTAGTCACACTACTCAAGCCCCCTCTTTACTTCTCTTGTGCTCTACTAACCCGACCCTGCACAAGGGCAGGATCCCCTGCTCTTAGGGATTCTATTGTAGGCCCCCAATAGGACTGTCTCCTCTGATCCTCTAGGTGACACTAATTCCTATAGGCCAGTCATTTGTCCATTCCTACCTCTCTTAATCCCTTGGGTTCTCTTCTACTATTCTGCTACTTCTTCCTGTGTATCAGTAGGCTGTGTCCTATTGACATGGCTACAGAGGCATGGATACCCACTGATACCCCTATGTGTCCTCACGTTCCTGTGTGAAATCAACCTACTAAGCCCAGTCACAACCATCTGCCAATATATTTACATAGGTATCATGCCGAGATTGATACATGATATTCTGCTAATAAATCCCTACAAGGTCTGACCTAGGTTGCATCCTATAATGCTGCTGTTGACAGGAAGGTAGGTTCACCATTATACACTCCTGTAATTCATAATACACCACCATGCCAATGTAACTTAATTCATGTAAAACCATTCAATATGGACCTGCTATCATCTCCTAGTCATAAACACGAACACCTATACAGGTTAAAGAATTACTAATCGAGGCAAAGGGTGGAAGTTTACCTGGTCGAAATCAAAGCTGGACTGCTCCTCCTCCTCCTCTCCTATTCTCCTAACAGGGGATTTGGTTTCTAGGGTTCTTTAGAGGGTCGGCCAATCCTCTCATATATACACACTAGGGTTCGATCAATAATTAGAGGAGATATGGAGAAATTGATTTGGATCTTATCTAAGGGTTTGGAGAGAGTTATCTCCAATTTGAATTTGAGTACAAGGTTCGGCTGCAAGGATGATTTGAAATAATAAACTTTTTGCATTAAGGCCCCTGCCATAACTTCTATTACTCCCTTGGTCCTTCTATTGATATTTCAATTGAAACAAATATAAAAGGAAATTTGAATAAGGATATTTGCATATAAACCCTTGCCAATTCCTATCTTATCCTTTTGGTCCTTATTGTATTTAAAATAAGAATAAGACATAACAAATATATGAGACCAATTTTAATTTAATAAATTCGAGAAAAATAATTGGTCAAGGGGTTGACAACTCTACCCCCCTTAAACAAATTTCGTCCTTGAAATTTAAGGAGCTGCGATCCACTCGAATGAATAGTCTAGTACAACTTGCTATAAAGAAATTCAATTCCTCCTAGACAATTCAAAGTTTAAATATAAGTCTATATATACTACTGCCAGTATCTACTGAAAATTTTTACCAGCTGCTCCCTGCGGTGTTGTTGCATCTTCCGTGATCATGGAAAAGGCTTGCCCTCCTTCTGCGGTTGGTAATGGTGGATCAGTCACGTTCTTCTTCGGACAATCTCGAGATAGATGCTGGTTGGATCCACAAGTATAGCACAACCTTAACCATCTTAATTGAAACAAAGAAAACACTTTAGCCGTTGAAGAGATTTTCAAGCAGGATGCAAATCAAAGATTCAATAAAATCAAGGACTAGAGACCAATAATGAGTCAAGACATGCAGATGAGATCCTAAGTGTCTAATCCTATTTGCAGGCTCACGACGGCACAGTGACGTAACCGAAGTGATAAACGTTGACCTGCATGGGCCACCAAAAAATCTTGTCACGACCCGCACCCGCTTTTCGGATACAAGACGTGTCCAAGCTTAGTCTACGCCGCAGTGTCGGCGGTAGTACGCTGTCTATACACAAATCACGGCAATCTAGAATTTTATGGTAATCTATATCTCATCCACAGAATAAACATGTCACAACCAAGATCAATAAAATACCAAAGAAACTGAATAGTATAACTGAATGTATCCAAGATTCAATGTCACGTCCGGTGGACACAAATCCACTATGAATAGACGGAAAGAGAAACAAATACATGAAATACACTAACTGAATACAACCTGCTAATCAAGGCGACCTCAACTACAAAGCTCCGCGGTCTGGTGCTGACTCAACCTGCTCAACTGCTCCTGACTTAAACTCGGCTAAACCTGAAGAGATCATCAGATCCTCAGAGGACTAGCAAGATACATAAAAATGAGCCTTTCTAATAGTTTATTATGCATGGAGAAAATACAGAATAAACAAGTAAAACTGAACAATAAATAAACACGAATCTGTACACTGTCTACACATAAATGTACTGCTGAACGAGGACGAGAGAACTCATGTCAAGATGTCAATGGATAACCAAATTGATACTCAAACCCTCATCCCTAGTGTAGACTCGCAGGTTTGAAAAACTACTAGCCCTCGTCCCTAGTGTGGACTCGCAGGCTAGCATCACCCTCGTCCCTAGTGTGGACTCGCAGGTTAGCATCACCCTCATCCCTAGTGTGGACTCGCAGGTGTGAACCATATACTACTAACCCTCGTCCTTATTGTGGAATAGCAGGTTAGCATCACCCTCGTCCCTAGTGTGGACTCGTAGGTGTGAACCATATACTACTAACCCTCGTCCCTAGTGTGGACTCGCAGGTTAGCTTCAAAATTTCAAGACACGGAGGTAAAGCAGTTCAGTTCACAACTTCTCGACCCATGACACGACTCGATCAAGACTCAAGTGAATACATCCAATAAGGTACAGCTAACTGTGAACACGGTCTATATAGCAATGATACAAATATACAAGAAGGATAGTAAAGATACATGTCAATAATATAAGAAAAACTGGATAAAAATAAAAAGACAGTGCATGTAAATTAAGCTGTATAGAAAGGCAAGGTATACTTGCCTTAGGTCCTGAGCTGTTGCACGGAACAAATCTGAATCGAGATCCACGTAGCCTGTTTGTAAATTGATATGATCAATACACAATTTAATATTCCAACAAGTCTATCTATTCATGGTTAGGCTTCTAGGTCCCTTTTCACACTATTTGGTTTTCTAAGTCATGTAGGTTGATAACCTCTTTATGGTAAAACCCATCTAACCTATCAATAATACATGCTTGTACCCTCCCCTCTACTATATTACTGCTAATGCCTACTCTGTCACACCCATGTACACAACGGTAGGTACAGTCATCTATGGTCTACTGTTAATATTCATTGGAATTCCAGGAACTCCTACATTCCAATCCTATACATGACTCCTATACACTCCTCCTTTACACTATTCCTAACTTCTGTCCTGCAATATTTGGGATAGGCATGCTGTGACTATAGAGCCTATTTCCCCCTTTTACCTGATAATTCCTTTACCATATTATATATATATATATATATATATATATATATATATATATATATATATATATATATATATATATATATATATAGGTGGAGGGGTCTGCACAATGGAGACAGGGAATTGAAATCTACTTGCAGAACAAAATGATGAAAGGCCAATGATAAATGAGATTGGGACTGGCTAATATAGGTGAAATGAACATTTACTTGGTCTAATACAATGTGGCTCTATTCCTAGGTTTCCATTTGTATAGAAGGGAACTCACCTGCTAATCATCCATTGGATGTAAAGATCGCTCGTATAGCAGTACTGATGGGTACCAGCAGGTTCATATATCAATATTACATGGGTAAACAAAGGAAGGGTCTATAAGAATTTGACACATCCTTGACCAGACACATGCACAGGAACTAGCCTGAGCTAATATCCAATTAGTTAGCCTATCAACTTGAAAACTGCTGCCATCAAAGCCTATTTTTATATTTATCATTCAAAGATTAGAAATATACAAGGGATTGAAATACCAGCACCTAGACTGATATTCCTTCTTACCACATTATCAAGGCTAGGGAGACATATGTGAAGGTGAGGCATATTTAATGGATCATTAAGGAAGGGGACAACCTCTAATGTCAATACCAACCCAAGTGTGACTGTAAGTATATTTTAACATAATGTACATCATACAAACATGAAACCAGATTCAGAACAATTGCTATCTGATATTTCCATCACAGTTGGCACCCCCTTCTCTTGCCTGTCCATCGTGTAAGAGTTTAGATACCAATCCTTAGCTATCAGTTCTTTGGCTCACAGGCCTAACTCCTATGGTGCAGGATAACTCTACATGGTTCAGATCAAAGATGGAAATTTAGTCAAAATGGCAGTTGTTGCAATATCTAAATCAACCAGTCAAATTTAAGATGAGTAGCATAAAATGTAATAAAGTGAACTTATAAAGTACAGTGAAGGTGAATGCAGGCAGTATACAATATTCTGTGGCTGGTCAACCTGGATGTTCTGATACATGGGTGCATTAGAAGAGGCTAAAGTGTGCAGAATTCTGGACCTATAAATGTTTAAGCTCTGAACATCAGAGGTGAAGGTACTCGAGGATTTGGGTAAATTAACTCAAAGCATGACTGCCTCATCATACTGACCCAAGGGAATGTAAAACACCAAGATGCAGGGCATTATGGGTATGCAAGATAACTGAACAAAAGGAGACTTAATCGTAAGTTAATGTAGTTCATTACTGGGTGATGGGATGTCTGTCATGGGAAATAATGTGGACTGAGGTTTGAAGGCATCATAACACTCTTCCAATACACACAAAACCCAGCCTGGGAACCCTAATCCTGTACATAAACACTAATCTCCATAACCCTGGGTTCTTAGGATACTGTATCAGTTGACACTTCTTCAACCCATTCACTGCTCGACCGAATCTAGAGTTCAGTCTCTAGGGGTTTGATGCATCTACAACTGCACTGCCCAAGAAGACTCCCCCTCTCCCATGACTCGATATCCAAGTCCTCTCATATCAGTCTCCTGACTGATACTCGACTCACAACCTGTGGTCGAGTCCCCTCTTATCCCATTTCCTAAGTTAATGAACTATAAAGCCCCAAAACCATACAATGTGAACTGGTTCACAAAGGTGGTTTGTAAACTGATGTAATATTAGTTAAGGACTGATACTAAACATTAGTCTGCAAACTCATACACCCCTTTTGTTCAGTCCTCATGTCTAACATCAACATCTCACCAACTTAGCTATACAATATATGTACGATACATTTACCCATACTAGTCTACTGTACATGCACCTATACAGGGTACCTATAGCAGATGGTATAGCAGCTACCAACTACACTAATTCACCTACCTACATTGGTAGAGTATAAGACAGCAAGAAGAACAGGTTATATATATATATATATATATATATATATATATATATATATATATATATATATATATATATAATATCCACATGTAGTCACACTACTCAAGCCCCCTCTTTACTTCTCCTGTACGCTACTAACCCGGCCCTGCACAAGGGCAGGATCCCCTGCTCTTAGGGATTCTATTGTAGGCCCCCAATAGGACTGTATCCTCTGATCCTCTAGGTGACACTAATTCCTATAGGCCAGTCATTTGTCCACTCCTACCTCTCTTAATCCCTTGGGTTCTCTTCTACTGTTCTGCTACTTCTTCCTGTGTATCAGTAGTCTGTGTCCTATTGACATGGCTACAGAGGCATGGATACCCACTGATACCCCTATGTGTCCTCACGTTCCTGTGTGAAATCAACCTACTAAGCCTAGTCACAACCATCTGCCAATATATTTACATAGGTATCATGCCGAGATTGATACATGGTATTCTACTAATAAATCCCTACAAGGTCTGACCTAGGTTGCATCCTATAATGCTGCTGTTGACGGGAAGGTAGGTTCACCATTATACACTCCTGTAATTCATAATACACCACCATGCCAATGTAACTCAATTCATGTAAAACCATTCAATATAGACTTGCTATCATCTCCTAGACATAAACACGAACACCTATACTACAGTTAAAGACAAAATAGCCTAACACCCAGGTTCAAGAATTACTAATCGAGGCAAAGGGTAGAAGTTTACCTGGTCGAAATCAAAGCTGGACAGCTCCTCCTCCTCCTCTTCTATTCTCGTAACAGGGGATTTGGTTTCTAGGGTTCTGTAGAGGGTCGGCCAATCCTCTCATATTTATATATACAGTAGGGTTCGATCAATAATTAGAGGAGATATGGAGAAATTGATTTGGATCTTATCTAAGGGTTTGGAGAGAGTTATCTCCAATTTGAATTTGAGTACAGGGTTCGGCTGCAAGGATGATTTGAAATATTGAACTTTTTGCATTAAGGCCCCTGCCATAACTTCTATTACTCCCTTGGTCCTTCTATTGATATTTCAATTGAAATAAATATAAAAGGAAATTTGAATAAGGATATTTGCATATAAACCCTTGCCAATTCCTATCTTATCCTTTTGGTCCTTATTGTATTTAAAATAAGAATAAGACATAACAAATATATGAGATAAATTTTAATTTAATAAATTCGAGAAAAATAATTGGTCAAGGGGTTGACATTCGGCCTCCTCACACGCTTCGCTGACGGCTCAGCGAGTTCTGGTTCAACCGTTGTTTCAATAACAACATCTTCTTGGACTACATTTTCATTGAAAATTTTAGTTTCTTGCGCACCCTCATTATTCTCCAAAATATCTGCAAGAACAATATTCTTGTGCCTTGCAAATTTGTCTTCAAAATATTCTGCGTCGCGAGATTCAATGATATAATTTGACTCAATATCAAGAAATCTCTGAGCATCACTCTTTTCCGCATAACCCAAGAAGATCGTCTTTGTAGTCCTTGTCCCAAGCTTCTAGATCTTCAGATCTGGAAGCTTCACATATGCCAGACACGCCCACACTCGAATAACGTTCAAGTTAGGTTTGACTTTGAACCAGAGTTCATAAGGAGTAACATACGAAGTTGCATGAGGCACTCTATTTAGAATAAAAGTGGTCGTCAATGCAGCTTCTCCCCAGTAGCACTTTGGAAGACCCGCAGTCAACAACATTGAGTTAATCATTTCTGTCAACGTTCTGTTCTTCCTCTCTGCTACTTCGTTTTATTGAGGAGATTACGGAGCCGTAGTCTCGTTGACATTTCCATGTTCTTTGCAGAACGATACGAATTCATGAGACCTGTACTCTCCACCTCGATCACTTCTTATTCTTTTGAATTATTGTCCAGTCTGCCGCTCAGCTCAGCCCTAAATTCCTTGAGCTCCTTGAATGCTTCGACTTTAGCCTTCAGCAAATAGACGAACGTATACTTTGAGAAGTCATCGATGAAGGTTATGAAATACTCCATCTCGGCCTTTGTAGAGAACTGTTTGAAGTCATAGATACCAGAGTGTACCAACTTCAGAAGATCTGTACTTCAATTAACCCGAGGAAAGGGTTTCCTTGTGATCTTCGTTTGAGCTCAAACTTCACATTTATCTACCTTACCCCCACACTTGGAGATAAGTCCTAGACTAGACATTTTGTTTATTCGTTTATAATGAACATATCCTAACCTATTATGCCACAACTCAAGAGTATAAGCAGAAGGAATGAATGCATTAATTACATTGGACTGATTTACAAGCTGAATTTTGAACATTCTTTCGGTATAAAAAGATTTCCCGAAATATATTCCCTTAATGGACATCACCATCTCACAGTATTGATGTCCATCCTGAGGACTGCGTTGCAAAATAGGCCTCCCGAGATCAGGTTCTTTGTGATAGCAGGTACATGCTTCACACCTTGATGCGTCAGAGACTTCCCCGAAGTCAGAACCATCATTCTGATCCCGAGCACTTCAGCTTGTGCCTGGTTTGCCACCATAACCACTTCAGAAGTTGATGTATAGGTGGTAAACCACTCCTTGCTGGAGCAGACATGGCAGATAGCCCCAGTGTCTACCCACTAGTCAGAGTCAGCCCCTACCACATTGACCTGTGCAATCATTACAATAATGTCAGTGACCATAGAAACCTTGCTAGGCTCTCCTTGCTCTGATTGCTTGGTCTTTGCTTTGCATTCACTCTTGAAGTGGCCCTTCTTGCCACACTTGAAACAAGGCATCTGAGAGTTTGCCTTCTTTTGCTTGAAAGTAAGTCCCATTCACGTTTAGATTGTTAGGGTCCTTCTTCTTACTGTGGGAAGCCGCATGCTTTCCCCTTGGTTCTTCGGTATGAACCAAATTGGCGTTAGCCAATTGCTTGGACAGTGCGTACATCTTCAGTTGAGCCCGCATCTGGTCCTCAACATAGACTTCTTGCAGGAGATCTTCCAGACTGACCTCCAAGTTCTTCCTATACATGTTTGTATAGAACTTGCTCCACCCAGCGGGGAGCTTAGAAACGATCCCTCCAACAACAAACTTGTCGGGGAGGGGCATCGCCTCGTCTTCCAACTTCTGTCGCAGCTTCAGGAACTCCTTCACCTACGGTAGCATTGGCTTCTCGTCCTCAAAGAACCACTTGTGATATTTCTTAACAAGAAATATCTTGCTACAATTCTTATCATCCTCGTACAGTTTCTCCAGAGACTCCCAAATCTCTCTGGCAATAGTCTTCTTTAAATATGATTCTGCTAAGGAATCTTCCATAGCATTTAGGATCATAAGCTTACAAATGCTATTGTCCCTTCTCTACTTTGCCTGGTTCTTAGTAGCCGCAGAAATTGCGGCTGTAGATCCAGTTTCTGTAATAGTAGGTTCCTCCTCATACAGCACGTGATTAACATAAAAGAACTGAATATTGAGGAAAACCTTTCTTTTTCAGATTTGATAGTGCTCACGATCAATTTGCTCTAACTTTGAGATGTTAGGATTGACTAGCGAAGCACGAAAGTTTTCCATCTTTCAATTAAGCTTTGAGATTGTTAATCCTGAGGCACAATTTTCGATGGAAACTGAGAAAAAATGATTGTAAAAACAACGTTTCTAGCAACACTCCAAAGAAGGTGCTTGACAGAGATCCTTGGAGGATTCTGGATTACGAAAATCTAAGAAGATTTCATAACAGCAGCAAAGGATTATAGTACTTCTAAAAAGAAAGTTCAAATTGAGTTGTTAGCAGCAGCGAAGTGGATGACTTGCGATAGATGGAAGAACAGCTTGCTGGGGTGAATGATTACCATTGCTCAAAGCTTCATTCACCCCACACGAACAACCTCCAGGAACCAGCAAGTTCGATGGAGAACTTTGGAACACTCCGCTCTTCTGACTCCTCGGAAGGCGCATGGAGTCCTGCGCTAAGCGGCGTTGGTGCTATTCTTCTTCTTCTCACTATCACTCTGTGGAATTGTGTTAAGAAACACTTGTCTATTCTGTGTTATGAGAGAGAGAGAGAAGCTTATATAGGCCATACTGCAACTGCCCAGTTAGCAAAATGTTCGAAACGTGGAAAAAAAAACTGCCCCGAAAATTCTACAACTGCTCAAATCGTATGCAGACACGATTTGAACCAACACGCGCACAGTGCATGCTACATGCGCCATACGCGCACCGTGCGAACAGCGCCACCAGCCCAACGTGCGCACCTGTGCCACATGCACACCGAGCAACCAGCGCCACCAGCATAACCTGTGCCACCTGTACAACCAGCGCAACCTGCGCACCGCGCGCAACCTGCACGAACCGCAGTGCCAACTGCTTCACCATCTGGCTGCGCCAACTGGCGCGCCAATGGCTGCACAAGTAGCTCGCGCAACTTAAGCGCACTCTAAGTGCAAAGTGCGCCAACAAAATGCCACATTATGCCTCATGAGCCCATGAGCCCGAGTTCGACTACGAGTCCGAGTCGCTAATCCCCTATAGGGATTAGGTCCATTGGAAATTAACTCCCAAGAGCAAAAAGCATGAATGCTTTATTGTTGATTTGGCCTTTTTTCCTACTAGAAAAATACCCCCACATGGCTCACCCATGTGTACCTCCACACCACTTATGCATCTCTAAACAAGCACAGCTTATATATAGAGATGCATTTCTTTTGGCCTAGCCGATGTGGGACTAAAATTTCCAATACAAAGGCCAAAATCCTAACAAATGCTTGCGCGGGGAAGGAGAGGATCCATAGTGCATTTGTGAACTGTTAAATTTGAATTTAGGGTCGAGTTATCGGTTTGTCGATTGAGCTTGTTGCCCAACCCGACCCGGATCTGCCCAATAACTTAGTGGGTTGGGGGCTGCCCTCTTCTTTGGGCCAAAATTAAATGGGGGGTTGTGTTGACTTGGTTTAACCCTAAAGGAAAGAAGAGTTTGGGTTTGGTCTTGGGTATACATTAGGAGAAAAATAGGGGGAGTATATAGGTATATATACACCGAAATATATATGATTATATATACACTAATATACATATGTATACTTATATATACCAACTCTGATTTAGGTATATGCATAATCTCAATTATATAGGTACACACACACACACACACACACACACACACACACACACACACATATATATATATATATATATATATATATATATATATATATATATATATATATATATATATATATGCACATACACACACATATATATATATATATATATATATATATATATATATATATATATATATATATTTTATATATATATATATATATATTTTATATATATATATATATATATATATATATATATATATATATATATATATACATATATATATATATATATATATATATATATATATATGTGTGTGTATGTGTATATATATATATATATATATATATATATATATATATATATATATATATATATATATATATATGCACACACACATATATATATATATATATATATATATATATATATATATATATATATATATATATATATATATATATATGTGTGTGTGTGTGTGTGTGTGTGTGTGTGTGTGTGTGTGTGTGTGTGTGCATATATATATATCTGTGTGTGTGTGTGTGTGTGTGTGTGTGTGTGTGTGTGTGTACCAAGGCCTACTCATTCGAACTTAAATTAATATATTTTAAAATAGGAATATTTAGTAAAGAATGGAATTCAAAGAAGGGGGTTTACATCCTTCCTAACTTGGAAGAATTTTGTCCCCGAAATTAAGAGTATTGGCACGAATAGGAAAATGAGAATAAAAAAAATGAGATGGTATTGAATTCAGTACAGAATTTTGTACCTAAGTCCTCAAATAAATGAGGAAAGCGCTCCCGAATAGAATTATCGTGCTCCCAAGTCGATTCGAATGGTGAATGATGCTTTCACGCAACACGGACTAATCGAATCGTGTGTCCTTTCAACACCTTCTCACTGCGGTTGATAATCCCAACAGGTTGCTCCTCATAAGACAGGCTCGGTCCCACCATGATCTCTAAATGATCAAGCATGTGACTAGGGTCAGCTACATACTTCCTCAACTACGAAACGTGGAATACGTCATGCATGCCTTCTAGTGATGGAGGCAATGCAAGTCGGTAAGCCACATCGCTAATCTGCTCCAAGATGTTAAATGGTCCCGTATACCTCGGACTGAGCTTGCCTCTAGCTCCAAACCTGCTAGTACCGGGGTAGGCGAGATCCTTAAGAACATGTGACCGCCTTCCTTGAACTCCAAAGGTCTGCGATGTGCATCTGCCCAATTCTTTTGTTTGTCCTATGTTGTCCAAAGGTGACCGTGAATCCGCTTTACGTTCTCGATCGTTCTGGCCACTAACTCTGGCCCCAAAATATGTCTATTTTCGATATCACTCCAGCATACGGGGAACGACACTTTCTTCCATAGAGTGCCTCGAAGGGTGACATCTGAATGCTGGCCTAATAACTTTTGTTGTAGAAAAATTCTACCAAGTGTAGGTGATCCTTCCAAGATCCTCCTAAGTCAAGCATGCATGTCCTGAGCATATCCTCCAATGTCTGAGTCGTCCATTCAAACTGGCCATCTATCTGAGGGTGGTATGAAGTGCTGAACTTCAGTTGGGTTCCCCTTCCAGAAATAAGATATGAATCTCGAGTCTCGATCCCACACAATGCTGACTGGCACTCCATGCAAACATACAATTTGCCTCATGTACATATTCGGCAAGATCTCCGTCGATTGCTGTAGCACCCAGTTTTCCAAATGAGGGTAATTTTAAAATTTCGTATTTATAATTATTTTAATAATGATATTTAATTCATGATATGATTTTTGGTGATTTTAAATCATTTTAAAATTATTTAAATCAATGACTTGTGGTTTTGACATTTTGCTAGTGAAACCCTAGAGACTGTTTGACCTAGAGCCTAACCATGTGATTATGATATTTTAATATCATTTCTGGCCTAAGGATATTTTGCATTTGACCTCTTTGAATTATTTTGATATTATTTTATTATTTATGATATTGTTTTGGGATTATTTGAGTCGGGTTCGAATTTCATTTCAATCCGACTTGTAACGGGGACCCGGGATAACTTAGACTCTAGTTGGACCCATGCATTAGTTAGCCATGGCCCACATTTTAATTAGTCATGTTAGAAAGATTAGTCATAATCCTAATTATTAGGTTAACCATTTAGAGTTTTTATTTTGACCCTTTTACCCCCAAACCCTAACCAAAATTGTTTTAAACACTTGTAACTAAGGGAGGGGCAAACTTGTAATATTCAATGAGGGGGGAGGGGATAACCATTGTGGCCGGCCCTAATAGGACTCCCATCTCATTTCTTTTCTTTGAGAAGTCTTCTTCCCCAAGTGCTCTCAAGCTCTCCCAAGGAAGAAGCATTTCTCCTTGGATTTTCTCTCCTTTAGGTAATATTTCCTTCTCTTTTATTTCTCCATTTTGCATTTAGGAAAGTTTTAACCATAGGAATGACCCCCATTGTTGTGTTCCTATTTTGTGTCCTCTTGTGTCCATTATGTGTCCTTTAGGGATTTCTATTGTATTATTGTTGTGTCTTGTGTTCATGAGAAAAACTCCCAAACTTGGACACACTTTATATTTAAAATATTGATTAAATGAATTAATTCATATTAAATCTCAGATTTGAATATGTAGAGATGTGTTCTTGAGTACTTTACATTTCATTTATCTATCTCTTATAGATGTGTTCATGTTACATATATAGATTTGTGTAAAATATATTGTAATGAGAGTGTACCTATATTTATATATGTAATAAATGGTTCATGATGATTATATAATCAAGTTTTTGAGTGTGGTTCCTCATATTATTATTGTCATTATTGTTGTGGATAATTAGGATATATATTGTGTATTCTTTTGGCTCAAACTATCTAAATCCGTCATGATTTTTATCCACGTTTTTAATTTCAGCCATAACTTAGAAATGTCATAACTTATAGCTCAAAGCTCGGTTTAATCTCCCGTTTTTTTTAAAAGAAGTGTATTGAAGTTAGCTTTCCAAAAACATGTATTAATAGGCCTAATTCTTTCTGTAACTTTCTAGAAAATTATTTGAGTGTCAGCTGTACGAAAGACAAACGCGTTCTCGGTGTTTTCGCGATTCCGGGAGTTTCCGGAAACGAAAACGCGATCCGTTTGAAGTTTCGGAAAGCTAACACATAGATCTATAACATACTTTAATCCTAGATTTTAATTCATGCTGAGATGGTACAGTATTGATTATTAGTAGGAGTTACTATTCGGCATATGCATTTTGTGCACCCTTGTGCGTAATATAATGTTCTATTTGATTTTAACCCATGTTAATGTATATACATTATGTAATTAAATAGAGAATGCAAGCATGAGTAAATGGTTAAATAAATAATGTATGAGGTGTAAGTATCCTATCTAATGTAAGCATGTATAAGTATGGCTTGTAATGAATATGTAGGTTCCATAGTATGTAATGTATGGTGCATATAGTAGTGCAAGAGAATAAATGAATGATGAATGAATGCAAGCATGAATGTAATGTAATAATAGATGTAATGTATGTAATATACATGTTAATGAGATGTAATGTTCTATGTTAACACAAATTCTATATTACCTCATGTACCCCCTTACACTATGTTGACACTATCACACTTGACACTTTGTTCACTTACACTTTGACACTCTTTGATATGCATACACTATGTATGCCCATTTAACCCTCACTTGCCCCTTTGCCATGTTCACATACACACACATAGCCTCTTAAATAAGTATTTATGAATATAGTTAACTTAGCTATGTATGTATATTATATATATGTTAGCATATTGTGTTGTAATATATAAGTTTATATAACCATTTGAAATGCCATGATTATAGACCTAATGTTGAATACCAATATATGCATGTGTATATATGTGTAGACATATATAGCTTAAAGTAATAGATTATCTAGTGTATATCTAATGTAAATTCTTGCCTATTTGAGTATTGAATAATTGCATGCTATATAGAGTTGGGTGTATATTGGCTTATATAGCCTTGTATTGATGTGTGCTTGCTAGGATAGTCTTGGTTAGGCCTAGTAAGACTTGCTGGGTTAGGACATGACCTAGTTTGACCTAGTTTGACTAGTAAAGTTGACCAGAGTTGACCAAGGGTTGACTTTGGCCTAATTTGACCTAGATTCATGTAGAATGCATTATAGTGCTTTATATTACCCTTCTGGACATGTTGTGACTTGTGCTGTTCTAATTAGGAGCCAGACACCTCTCCTCGGACAGTATCTTTATCTTGGACATTCAGATATCAGGCGAGTACATTCTCTGATCATTTCATATCTTGTTTAGGATTATATTTCCTGCTTTAGATTACATTACATGATGCTGACACGTTGGAAACACAAATTAGTACTATATGGATCTTGTTGTGCTATGTTATCCCCTTAGCGGATACATCGAATATTCGTGTTCGTGTACTTTATCGTGAGCATCGTGTACTCCTTGTATTCGTGACATTCGTGTACAAATCGTGTAAAATTGTGTATATTCATGTATTCACATGATCTCGTGTGCGACTATACTTCGTGTGCAATAATATAACTTAGCTTGATCCTTGTGTATTGATTGGGGCGGGGGAGTAGAAGTGGTTATGTAATCAATCCAGTAGATTACTCTTGTACAACCTCTGTAGATTACTCGTGTACAACATCGTGCCGTTTACGTAACCATCTTGTGCTCTGAATCACTAGTCATTGATAGTTCTCTATATATTGTAGTTATTTACTTGCAGTCTCTCTCTTTTTCATCATGTTATTTCTTCAGATCCTGTATCTTACTCTCTAGCATGTTTATATTTCCTAACCTGTTATGATATTGTTGAGATGTACAATACTCACTCATGTCCTGACTGGACCCATTGATAAATTTTACAGATAGCTAGAAGATTGCCTGCTAGCCTAGAGAAGACACATTAGAGGTTGTTTAGATAGTTATTTCAATTGTCTGGAGTTGTATTTACTTTATGGATTACTGTATCTGAGTTTGGAGATTTGAGATATATTTCTGGATTTGTGTATCTTAGACACTTAGATTTCTCTCTGTTGTACCTCTTTTGGATTTTATGTTTTATCTATCCTTATCATGCTCTACCTTAGATGTGATTGAGTCTGTACCTGCTATGTCACCCCCATTCGGGGAGTATAAACTGTTTAGCCTTATACTGTTATATGCATGAGACCTAGGACAGCGTTCTACCGCCGATACTGCGGCGTAGGCTGGAGGTACCCACTTCTCGTGCCCTAACTCTAGAGTGCGGGTCATGACACATTTTTAGTGGTGGCCCATGCAGGTCGAGATTCGCATTAGTACGATTTCGTAGTAGCACAACGACTTAGTTGTACTACTACGAGCCTGCTATAGGATATATAAATTAAGATGTTAGGATGAGAGGATACTCAATCACTGTTAGGATTCTTTGAGAGATTCCTGGGATGACCCTTGAGAATCTCATTTTGAATTCCGATTTAAACTCCTTTTCCTTGTTTTGATTCACCTTTTTCCTTGATTTGAATTTGATTTTGTGGATTCATTGTAGAACTTTGAATCCTGGTATTAGTTGATAATTTTGATAAAATTTTGTAGTTGTTGATTTAATTTTGTATTTAGATTAATATTTTCAAATCCAAGGTACTCAATCACACTTAGGATTCTTTGAGAGATTTCTGGAACGACCCCTGAGAAACTCATTTTGAACTTCAATTGGAATTCCTTTTCCTCTTGTTTGGATTCACCCTCATTCCTTGCTATTGAATTTAAGATTGATGGGTTTCTCTCGTTTGAACCGATGAGAAGGAACATATCTTCATTATTCTTTCTCGCCATTATTCCCTTGTATTCTTATTTACCTCTTATCTTAAACTCTGTCTCATTACATTAATTACCCATATCTTGTCGTCCCTACCAGATGTACTTCGAAACCCTTGAATCTTCGTATCTTTTGCATGGGGAAGGCTAAGGAAGTGACGTAAATTATGTAGCTCAGAGAAGACGTAACTGGTTATTTTATGATGATCTAAAGGAAATCAAATGTGGAGTGTTCCATATGGAAACTTGAGATAGAAATGTGGTAAAGGTCTCGAATAGAATAAAAAGATGTATACTGCTAATCTGGAAACAATTACATTTAGAGAAATTTTGGGGATATGAGATAGTTTATAGGTGTATTCAAAACTAATGAGGATATCAGAGGTCAACCTAGTTTTGAGAACTTAGAAAATCTTGGTTATTGATTCTGGGAAAAACTTTTACTCTGAGGCTATGTAGAAGGTTAGTAATGGAAAAGAGAAGTTAATTATGTTTAATAAGGATATTAAACAAGATGTTGCGAGAAAATGACTAGGGATAGAGAGAACACAAAGTTATGAAAGTTTAGAGATTGTTGTGAAATATTTTTAGGAGAATAATATTCAAGGGTGTATGTCGAAGAAAATACGGAAGTTGATTTTATGATGGAAGATAAGTTTTGTGAGGCCTAGAGATTTAAATTAAATAATACGAGGAGAACAATTTGAACAAGTTCAAGGAATTCGTAAACAGGATTTAGAGGTTTTGGGTCAAATTTAAGACAAGGTGAAAGAACTTAGAAATTTTAAAAATGGTTAATGTTGATTCCTAAACGTGAGGGCTGTGCTTCAAGAGTGATGTTTGGAAATTGAAAATTGCCTACGGTAGTCATGGTAAGGGTTTAAGTAAAGGTTAAATTTTCATATGGAGACTGGTGAGGTAAAGATATGATTGGCAAGTTTGACCAGATGAACTTAAGAGTATCAGAAGCAGATGACTAACTCGATCTTCATTATTTTTGTGCATTAATTACCACCTCTTGAACTCCCACTTTCTAATTGAGATCCTTGACGTTCATTATCGTGACTTTAATATTCGGAATGTAATACTAGCTGTTACCCTCCAACAAATCTTATATGCAAGACCTAGACGAGCTCACCTTCGTGTAGGTATATCATGTCCCACTAAAACCTGTCTTCTTGTACTCTATTTTCTTGATATAATTTTCTGGTCAACTGGCTAAACTATAACCTCTACCATTATACTAAATTTTTTCTTATTTCAATTAGAAATCCAGCCTTGACTCAATTCTTTCGACCCGACATGTGATGGTGTTCTGCTTGTTTCCTTAGATGCTTAACCTTGTACCTTATCTGATTACTTGACCCGTTGGTTAAGAAACTTGGACTATGTAATTTCTTTCATCATTACCACCCTTATATCTTGTGCTGCTAAATTAGCCTTAGTTTTGCAAGCTTATCTATTTTCGAGCTTGGTCATGACATATTTTATTGGGTGGCCACCCACTAACATATTGTCTAATCAGAACCGGTACATGATGGTCTGATCAACCTATTACACTTTGGTTCGCTTTTTCATGTATCAATCTACGAGAATGGAGACATAGTTAAACTTGACTCTAGAGTCTCATTCGCGACAGCCTTGACAATTCTCCTTGAAATCTTTTTATCGCCTATGAACCTCGTATTCGTACTCAGTCGAATTAAATTTAATCATGACCGGAACCTTCATCATTGGATGCTCGTGCTCATACTTTGATTTCATTGATTTTCCTTCTTGCCCAAATCTCGTTTTATCCCGAAATTGATCGACTTAGATCGCGTCAAGACAAAAATCTATTTGTGATTTGTTATGCCTAAATTTTCAATTTTTGCCATTTTATGGAATAGTAACCTTTTAATAATTTCTTAGTTGCTTGTTAATGACCAATTTTTATATAGGATGGTAGACAGCCCTACAACCTTGATGATTGTTGTTCCCTTACCTTCCCAATTAGGACACCCTAGATTGTTTGTGTGTTGATACCATAGTACTATTTTGACCTAGAATGATTAGTGTACCTAGGTGAGACTTCCAACTGCTACGGTATGCCCTGACCTTGTATTCTATTCCTTCAAATTGCATGATTTAGATAAAAAAATTTGACCTTGATTGTTGGAAAATAGGGACGTCACCCCATTAATATCAGTTGTAGATATATATAGGTTAGTCCTTGATGTGGGGATGTGTGTCTATAAACATGTAGCTTATGAGATTTATGAGAGATTATAGTATCAGCCTTGATAGGATGTACTAGTCGTTTGGTGAGTATAAATGTGTTATGAGAGATTGGGGCCTATATGTCTTAGTAATGCATCGTTTCTATGGTAATAGAATGTATTAATAGATGGTTAATAGGAAGATAATAGTTTGAGCATACGTATAGCCTATGATCAGTTCCTTTTCATCATTAGTTAAGACCACTTTAAAATAAGTCCAGTCCCTTAGATATAGGTTCCAGTCCATATTTTATTGAAGTTCCATTACCGCCGTACAGCAGAGCAGTGTTGGAGGTATTCCTAGATTGACACTATTTAGATGTCCGTTTATTATTCCAGTGTTAGAAAGTGTTACCTTAGATATTGGGTAGGTTAGAGGCTCTAGAAGGAGTACTATCGATCTTAAATTTCGAGGACGAAATTTTTCTAAGGTGGGTAGAGTTGTAGCACCCAGTTTTCCAAATGAGGATAATTTCAAAATTTCGTGTTTATAATTATTTTAATAATGATATTTAATTCATGATATGATTTTTGGTGATTTTAAATCATTTTAAAATTATTTAAATCAATGACTTGTGGTTTTGACATTTTGCTAGTGAAACCCTAGAGACTGTTTGACCTAGAGCCTAACCATGTGATTATGATATTTTAATGTCATTTCTGGCCTAAAGATATTTTGCATTTGACCTCTTTGAATTATTTTGATATTATTTTATTATTTATGATATTGTTTTGGGATTATTTGAGTCGGGTTCGAATTTCATCTCAATCCGACTTGTAACGGGGACCCGGGGTAACTTAGACTCTAGTTGGACCCATGCATTAGTTAGCCATGACCCACATTTTAATTAGTCATGTTAGAAAGATTAGTCATAATCCTAATTATTAGGTTAACCATTTAGAGTTTTTATTTTGACCCTTTTACCCCCAAACCCTAACCAAAATTGTTTTAAACACTTGTAACTAAGGGAGGGACAAACTTGTAATATTCAATGAGGGGGGGGATAACCATTGTGGCCGGCCCTAATAGGACTCCCATCTCATTTCCTTTCTTTGAGAAGTCTTATTCCCCAAGTGCTCTCAAGCTCTCCCAAGGAAGAAGCCTTTCTCCTTGGATTTTCTCTCCTTTAGGTAATATTTTCTTCTCTTTTATTTCTCCATTTTGCATTTAGGAAAGTTTAAACCATAGGAATGACCCCCATTGTTGTGTCCCTATTTTGTGTCCTCTTGTGTCCATTATGTGTCCTTTAGGGATTTCTATTGTATTATTGTTGTGTCTTGTGTTCATGGGAAAAACTCCCAAACATGGACACACTTTATATTTAAAATATTGATTAAATAAATTAATTCATATTAAATCTCAGATTTGAATATGTAGAGATGTGTTCTTGAGTACTTTACATTTCATTTATCTATCTCTTATAGATGTATTCATGTTACATATATAGATTTGTGTAAAATATATTGTAATGAGAGTGTACCTATATTTATATATGTAATAAATGGTTCATGATGATTATATAATCAAGTTTGTGAGTGTGGTTCCTCATATTATTATTGTCATTATTGTTGTGGATAATTAGGATATATATTGTGTATTCTTTTGGCTCAAACTATCTAAATCTGTCATGATTTTTATCCACGTTTTTAATTTCAGCCCTAACTTAGAAATGTCATAACTTATAGCTCAAAGCTCGGTTTAATCTTTCGTTTTTTTTTAAAAGAAGTGTATTGAAGTTAGCTTTCCAAAAACATGTATTAATAGGCCTAATTCTTTCTGTAACTTTCTGGAGAATTATTTGAGTGTCAGCTGTACGAAAGACAAACGCGTTCTCGGTGTTTTCGCGATTCCGGGAGTTTCCGGAAACGAAAACGCGATCCGTTTGAAGTTTCGGAAAGCTAACACATAGATCTATAACATACTTTAATCCTAGATTTTAATTCATGCTGAGATGGTACAGTATTGATTATTAGTAGGAGTTACTATTCGGCATATGTATTTTGTGCACCCTTGTGTGTAATATAATGTTCTATTTAATTTTAACCCATGTTAATGTATATACATTATGTAATTAAATAGAGAATGCAAGCATGAGTAAATGGTTAAATAAATGATGTATGAGGTGTAAGTATCCTATCTAATGTAAGCATGTATAAGTATGGCTTGTAATGAATATGTAGGTTCCATAGTATGTAATGTATGGTGCATATAGTAGTGCAAGAGAATAAATGAATGATGAATGAATGCAAGCATGAATGTAATGTAATAATAGATGTAATGTATGCAATATACATGTTAATGAGATGTAATGTTCTATGTTAACACAAATCCTATATTACCTCATGTACCCCCCTTACACTATGTTGACACTATCACACTTGACACTTTGTTCACTTACACTTTGACACTCTTTGATATGCATACACTATATATGCCCATTTAACCCTCACTTGCCCCTTTGCCATGTTCACATACACACACATAGCCTCTTAAATAAGTATTTATGAATATAGTTAACTTAGCTATGTATGTATATTATATATATGTTAGCATATTGTGTTGTAATATATAAGTTTATATAACCATTTGAAATGCCATGATTATAGACCTAATGTTGAATACCAATATATGCATGTGTATATATGTAGACATATATAGCTTAAAGTAATAGATTACCTAGTGTATATCCAATGTGAATTCTTGCCTATTTGAGTATTGAATAATTACATGCTATATAGAGTTGGGTGTATGTTGGCTTGTATAGCCTTGTATTGATGTGTGCTTGCTAGGATAGTCTTGGTTAGGCCTAGTAAGACTTGCTGGGTTAGGACATGACCTAGTTTGACCTAGTTTGACTAGTAAAGTTGACCAGAGTTGACCAAGGGTTGACTTTGGCCTAGTTTGACCTAGATTCATGTAGAATGCATTGTAGTACTTTATATTACCCTTCTGGACATGTTGTGACTTGTGCTGTTCTAATTAGGAGCCAGACACCTCTCCTCGGACAGTATCTTTACCTTGGACATTCAGATATCAGGCGAGTACATTCTCTGATCATTTCATATCTTGTTTAGGATTATATTTCCTGCTTTAGATTACTTTACATGATGCTGACACGTTGGAAACACGAATTAGTACTATATGGATCTTGTTGTGCGATGTTATCCCCTTAGCGGATACATCGGGTATTCGTGTTCGTGTACTTTATCGTGAGCATCGTGTACTCCTTGTATTCGTGACATTCGTGTACAAATCGTGTGAAATCGTGTATATTCATGTATTCATATGATCTCGTGTGCGACTATACTTCGTGTGCAATAACATAACTTAGCTTGATCCTTGTGTATTGATTGGGGCGGGGGAGTAGAAGTGGTTATGTAATCAATCCAGTAGATTACTCTTGTACAACCTCTGTAGATTACTCGTGTACAACATCGTGCCGTTTACATAACCATCTTGTGCTCTGAATCACTAGTCATTGATAGTTCTCTATATATTGTAGCTATTTACTTACAGTCTCTCTCTTTTTCATCATGTTATTTTTTCAGATCCTGTATCTTACTCTCTAGCATGTTTATATTTCCTAACCTGTTATGATATTGTTGAGATGTACTATACTCGCTCATGTCCTGACTGGACCCATTGATAAATTTTACAGATAGCTAGGAGATTGCCTGCTAGCCTAGAGAAGACACATTAGAGGTTGTTTAGATAGTTATTTCAATTGTCTGGAGTTGTATTTACTTTATGGATTACTGTATCTGAGTTTGGAGATTTGAGATGTATTTCTGGATTTGTGTATCTTAGACACTTAGATTTCTCTCTGTTGTACCTCTTTTGGATTTTATGTTTTATCTATCCTTATCATGCTCTACCTTAGATGTGATTGAGTCTGTACCTGCTATGTCACCCCCATTCGGGGATTATAAACTGTTTAGCCTTATACTGTTAGATGCATGAGACCTAGGACAGCGTTCTACCGCCGACACTGCGGCGTAGGCTGGACGTACCCACTTCTCGTGCCCTAACTCTAGGGTGCGGGTCGTGACAATTGCCCAACTCTGAGGGCAAAAAGTGCGCCGACTTCGAAAGCCTATCCATGATAACCCAGACTGCGTCCTTCCCGCTAGGCCTCTACGGGTGTAATCCCCCAAAAAATTTCAAGGATTTTTTAATTATTATTATTATTTTATTTGCTTAAATAATCTATTTTTAATTATTTATGTTATTTATTTCTAAATATAGTCTTAATCTTGCTTACATTTGTTATGCACACTGACTAGACAATATGGCATGGCTACTACAGTGTCTTGACTAGAATATTAGCTATAGTGTCACTAGATTTATCTATTTTGATACTAGGTTGATTAAAATTTACTAAATTGTTTTATAGCTATCTTTCACCATTATTAATAATTATTTATTTATTATTTTTGGGCATTGAAAATAAATATTTATTTGTAAGAATAATACGCGTAGTTATATGTACACACCCTTGATTTATGACACCCTACTATTTTGTTGTTGGAATTATTATTATTATTATTATTATTATTATTATTATTATTATTATTATTGCTTCTAAAATTTTATTTGAAGTATTCGAATTTATTTATTTATGTTATATGTAGCAAATATTATGACATGAGAAATGGAAAAAAAATTACAAAGAATAATTTTCTTTTGTTATTTTTTTATTTTATTTTATATAATTATCTTGTATATATACATATATAGGTACATATATTATACTTATGGATATATGTTTCCAAATATCTAAAAGTGAATATATATATATATATATGTGTGTGTGTGTGTGTGTGTGTGTGTGTGTGTGCGCGCGCGCGCGCGCGCGCTTAATATATTTTATAAATATACTATATGGGTATATATACCAGGTGTATATATACTTTGAAATATTTTTGTCAAATATATATATTAAACTTTTCTTTTAGAAAATAGTTTTTGATTTTTACTATTTATGGTATACTAGTGTATATAAGGAATAGAAAGAAAAAAAGAGTTATCTTCAATTTCTCGCGAGATTGAGAAAATCTCGTGAGGCAGCTAATACAGTATCAACCCGACCCTTTCCTTCCGCGAACAGGAGTTGTGCAAGATTTGAATGAAATCAAATTTTGCAGAAATCTTTCTCAATTCTTCCTAGTCGTCCCAATCTATCCCTCCTCCTTTTAAATCAAATCGAATATCTGAGAATTCAACCTTAATTTGATGGGAAATCAAATTTAAATCAACAGATGTACATAGAGGAGTTGTCGAAGAACTAGAGATCGAAACCCAGAAAACCCCATATCCTGGTAGAGCTCCTTCCCAAGAATCCTCCTGGTGGAGGAGATCTAGCTATGGATGAACTCTGCAAGAGTGAAATTCAACAAGAACAGCAATTTGGGGGAAATTTGTAGCTAGGGATTTTATTGCAAATTGGAGATCTAAGCGAAATACATTCAAAATGCAAGAAAAGTAGAGGGAAACTAAACATTAAACATCCTCTTCTTCCAGGCCAGTATCCTATTTATACTGATACTTGCCAACAATTACAGTTAGTTATAATTTGCTGACTGTACCAATTTGCTGACTGTACAGGTACCAAATTGAAATGAATGTAACCATTGGTGCACCTGGAGCTGAGCTGGAGTGAAGTGGTTTATTCAAGCTAACTGCAGGAATTGTGGTATGGACTGCATCAATACACCCCCTTATTTTGACCTTGCCTCAAGGTCAAAATCTGGATAATTCTCCACAAATTTCTCATAAGGAATCCACTCTGCCTCCTTAGCATTGCTATCTTTCCACTGGACCAGTAAATCAACAGCTGCTCTGTTCCTTCTCTTCACAAACCTTCTGTCAAGAACCCATTCTGGCTCTAAAATAATCTCCTCCCTGTTAGTAGGTGCTGCATTGTGAACTTCCACTTGGGGACTGATTTTCTTTTTTAGTTGGGAGACATGGAATACTGGGTGTATCAGGGAGTCTTCAGGAAGATTTAACCTGTAAGCTACAGGTCCAATCCTAGCCAGGATTTCATATGGACCATAATACTTTGTGGATAACTTCTGTGACTTCCTCTGTGCTACAGAAATCTGCCTGTAGGGCTGCAACTTGAGAAACACCCAATCTCCAACTGAAAACTCCCTATATGTCCTGTGCAAGTTAGCTATCTTCCTCATCCTGTCTTGAGCCAAAAGTAGGTTGTCCTTAAGGATTTGCAGGGCATGATCTCTTGCAGTCAAAGACTCAGCTACCTCCCTATCTCGAATTGCATCATTAGCATAAGTGAGAATATGTGGAGGCTTCCTTCCATAGACAATTTCAAATGGGGTGGTTTTGGTGGCAGTATGCCAATTTGTATTAAACCAAAACTCTGCCCATGACAGAAACCTACTCCACTCCTTAGGTTTGTTGTTACAAAAGCACCTTAGGTAACCTTATATACACCTATTGGTAACTTCTGTCTGCCCATCAGTTTGGGGATGGTATGCAGTGCTGTATTTGAGTGTTGTCCCCTATAATTTGAAGAATTCCTTCTAAAATGAGCTGACAAAAATAGGATCCCTGTCTGAGACAATAGATTTGGGCATTCCATGTAATTTAAACACTCCATCTACAAACACCTGAGCTACTTTTTCTGCAGTGAAGGGATGAGACAGTGAGAACAGATGTATGTACTTGGTGAGTCTATCAACCACCACCATAATAGTTGTTTTGTGATGGCTCATTGGAAGACCTTCTATGAAGTCCATAGATATGTCCTTCCATACTTGTACTGGTATAAGAAGAGGTTGTAGGAGCCCAGCTGGAGATAGAGTTTCAGACTTATTTCTTTGGCATCCCTTTCTGCATAAGAACTGCCCCAATGCCTCCTCTAGATGCATCACATTCTAGGACAAATTCTTTCTTGAAATCTGGCATTGACAACACTGGTGGCTGTGTGAGAGCTTTTTTAAGCTTCTCAAAGGAATCCTGTGCCTGTTGCTCCCAGAAAAATGAGTTTTTCTTGAGGAGATTGGTCAAGGGTCCTGCTATAGCTCCATAGTTCTTGATGAACCTCCTGTAATAGCCAGTCAAGCCTAAGAATCCTCTTAGCTCTTTAATTGCTTTAGGTGCAGGCCAATCTTAGATAGCCTTTATTTTGTCTTGGTCCACCTTCACTCCTTCACCATAGATTACATGCCCCAAGTATGCAACTTGTTCTTGAGCAAAGTAGCACTTGCTTCTTTTAATCCTCAGTTGATTTTCTTCCAACTTCTTAAACACTTTTTCCAAGTGTTTGTAGTGTTCAGCAGTGTGGTACTATACGCTAATTTGTCATCAAAGAAGACAAGTACAAACCTTCTAAGATATTCCTTGAATATAGCATTCATCATAGACTGGAAGGTGGATGGTGCATTTGTGAGCCCAAAGGGCATCACAATGAACTCATAGTGCCCTTCATGAGTCCTAAAAGCTGTCTTTGAGACATCATCCTTAGCCATTCTAATCTGATGATAACCTGCCCTCAGATCCAACTTGGAAAAATACTCATGTAACTCATCAAAGAGCTCTTCAATGAAGGGAATAGGAAACCTGTCTTTGATTTTCTGATTATTAAGAGACCTGTAATCTGTACACATTCTCCATGTACCATCAAATTTTTTTAACTAGAATTACAGGAGAGGAATATAAGCTATTGCTAGGTCTTATAAAACCTAATTTAAGCAACTCTTGCACCTGCTTTTCTATTTCATTCTTATGAATGTAAGGATGCCTATATGGCCTACTGCAAACAGGAGCTGAATTGGGAAGGAGTGGTATCTTGTGATCATACTGTCTTGGAGGGGGAAGCCCTTTAGGTTCCTTTAAAAGTTCTTGATACTTCTCCAATAGCTGAGTTAGCTCTGCTGTTTTGTTGTCCCATCCTACTACTTCATGAGGCGCTTGCCAAGTACATAGCTGCATCAAATAGAATTGGGGTCTCTGTTTTAGTTCCCTACTTTCAAGCTCCTTGAGTTGATTGTCTTCAGCTTTCAGCCCTTTGAATTGCTGCATCACTCCTTTCATCATGAATTTCATTATCAGGTCTTTAAAGTTCCAGGTGATATCCCCCATTGTGCTAAGCCAATTAGCTCCTAACACAATTTGACACCCAGAAATGGGCAGTTGCAGTAAATCAATCTTGATTTTGGTACATTGACAATCAATCACCACCTCCTTGCACATCCCTTTACTGGCCAATTTCTCTCCATTAGCTACCATGACCTCAAATGGTTTGTTATGGCTCAAGGTCAAATCTAACCTTTGAACTTTGTATCAATGAAACTATGGGTTGATCCAGAATCAACCAAGATCATCACTGGTCTGTTGTTAACAGTTCCCCTTAGCTTCATAGTGGATTGATGAGCACCACCTGATAAAGCCTGCAGTGATATTTCAAAAAGATTTTGGCTATTGCAATCATCAGTATCTACAGGATCTTCCACTTGCTTCCTGGCTTCATACTCTTCTTCTTCATCATCATCATCATCAGCTATAAGCATGTACAATTTCTTCTCCTTGTACTTGTGCCCTCTGACCCATTTTTCATTACAGAGATAGCATAGACCCAAGCTTCTCCTCCTGGCCAACTCATTTGGAGATATAGTGTTAGTACGAGACTGAACACTAGCAGTTTTGTTTGCTTGGTCTAGAGTAAAAAAATTTTTGGAAACCTCAGCAGTTACATTAGTGTAATTTCTGGCAGGTACAACACTTGTCTTAGAATTCTTCTTGACTGCTATCAATTTAGCTTCATGGAGTTTGGATATTTGCATTGCAGCTTGCAAGCTATGTGGTTGTGCAACTTGAACTTCAAACCTTCCTCTTTGAGCCCTCCTATAAATTGAATCATCAAACACTATTCAGGGAACCCAGAGACTCTTTTCGATAATTTTTGGAATTGAGAAATATATTCTTGGACAGTGGCTTCTTGTTTGTGTAGCTTCAGCTCAACCACATGATCAGTAAACTGTGATGGACCATACTCCATTTGAATTGACTGACAAAACTCCTTCCAAGTTACACTGCCTCCTTTGATCTTCACTAGCCAATCAAACTAATAGGCAGCAGTCCCCTTAAGTTATACAGAGCAGAACTTAACTTTGTCAACTTTAGGCACCCTATAGTAGTTAAACTAATGGTTCACCCTGAGTAACCATTCTTCTACATCCTCCTCTCCATTGAAGTCAGGAATCTTCAGTCTCAAGGTGGGTTGTCCACTTCCTTGAGGTGAATTCACAGGTACAGCAGTTGGCATAGCAGGAAAAGATTGGGGTCCTGGACCCATTCCTAGAGTCATCCAGCCTGACTCAAGGGGTTGAGTAATGGAGGAACTGGTGAATAGGGAAAATTCCCAAATTGAGTGAAAGGAATGTTAAATCCCAAATTGTCGAACTGAGACACTGGAATGTTAAATCCCATGGTACTGTTTCCAATTGTTGCCGAATTTGGAACAGTCATGAATGGAGGTACTCTAGACAGTGCCTGGGTGCATGGGTTTGTATAGATGAGGTTTAGGGTTCAAATCCTAGGTTGGGTGTTTTGTGGAGTTTTTGGTTTTTTTTTATTTATATATAGTTCGCTTGCATTGAATCAACTTGAGATAATTTTGTATAAACTTGCTGCATTTTGGCCATCAAACCATGCGTAAGAATCAGCCCAAATTAAGAAAATAAAATAAGAAACTATGATAGGGTAGTAACATTTTCTTTCTCCTTAATAACTACGAGTATTTTTATAAGTAACCCTTGTAGCGAATAATTAATTAATTTCTAAATTATTCTATAGGCTCTTTGGATTCCTTGGACTCGGTACCATCTTCACATCTTCAGTGTACTCTAGGCAGTGCCATTGATGAAGATGGAGTTGTGTGCAATATCGTGCTCATGGATGGTGGTGCTGCCATAGTTGTGAATAATGGCTGAGTCACCACAACACCTCTAGATCTGACTAATTCTTCCATTAGCTACTCAAATCTACTACCCATTTGATCGAACTTGCAATTTAGGGTTCGAACTGTACCTTCCAATGTGAGGAATCGTTCCTCTCCGACCAGCGGCCGTTGATCCTCCGAAGCCTCCCGCCGCGAGCCATGGCTGCTCGAGCCTTGCTCCAGACTCGTCTCGATCACAGGGTCAAGTCGCTCTGATACCAAATTGGTAGAGCTCCTTCCTAAGAATCCTCCTGGTGGAGGAGATCTAGCCATGGATGAACTTTGCAAGAGAGAAATTCAACAAGAACAGCAATTTGGGGGAAATTTGTAGCTAGGGTTTTTATTGCAAATTGGGGATCTAAGCAAAATACAATTCAAAATGCAAGAAAAGTAGAGGGAAACTAAACATTCAACATCCTCTTCTTCCAGGCCAGTATCCTATTTATACTGATACTTGCCAACAGTTACAGTTCGTTATAATTTGCTGACTGTACCAATTTACTGACGTGTATAGGTACATAATTGAAATGAATGTAACCATTGGTGCACCTGGAGCTGAGCTGGAGTGAAGCGGTTTATTCAAGCTAACTACAGGAATTGTGGTATGGAATGCATCATAACCTTTCGAACTAGTCGACCACCCAGTGATCCCCGACCTCCAGCGACCCCACGCTCGCCTGCAGCCGTGCGCTACCGCCCGAAGCAGCCGCAGTCGTGCGCGACAACTGGCAGCAACGGCAGTAGCCGCGGGCAATAGTAGAAGTAGCAATCGCAGGTATCCCTGTACTCCTCTGCTTTTCTCTCTCCTCGGTTGATCATTTTACGATCTACGAAAACCTACATCTAGACGACCTAACCAACTTGAAACCCTGTCAAATACTTTTGGTTGATACGGTTTTGAATTGATGAAAATCAAATCCAAATAAAGAAAAAAAACGTAAATTTCTGATTTCAAAAATTAGTTTTGGAACTGACATTGGAAGGCGATTACCTTCCAAACCAGTGAACCAATCCTAGTTTTTATTTTTCCTATATACAGCCTACATAACCAGGAATAAAACCTACTAAGTAGTTTGCATTGTTTTGGATTATAACTTAGTAAATATTTGGTTGAAATTGCAAGAAAAACAATTTTCGAAATACCAAAATTTAATAATTTTCATCGATACGGCGTGCGTCCCAAAAAACCTGGTGACGTGGTCGCGATCAATTAGCATCGAAAGACGCATATGGATGTTATCGACATGTGGGATTCGACGGAACTCGATTTCGTTGTGCATGCACAACGAAATCAAAGCGTATCGGTCGATATACCCCGTATCGACCTCTTTGCCAACTAGCCCATAACTTCGTGCACGTTCATCACGTTGAGACAAAACATGCGCCATCAGGACCATGTCATTTTCCTGGTCCTGTGAGCCAAGTTTGGTCCGACTCTGAGAAGGTCAACCAGAATGCTAATTTAGCGGGCCTGCGACCCGATCTAACGGGCAAATTTGTACACAGTCCACCGGAATCCAACTTTGGACATACAGGTGGGCTCGTATTATCAAACCGAACCCGTAGACATATAATTTGATGACTTTAGAGACCACAGGTACTTGCACACTTTTTGATAAAAAGCGGTCCAACGGAGGACATTGTTTTGACCCGAAATTATGATTTTGCCCGTGTCCAGAATTGGACTTTTTGGTAGACATTTTTAGACATCTTTTATACCAAAATTATTGGTGATGTCTGTTTTAGCATCCAAGGATGTTTACGGAAGTTGGCTTCCCTTGCTTCGTTGATCTGCCGATTCGAGTTATTGGATACTGCTGTTTTACACACCACCTCAAGCAAGATACCTTGTCATTTGCTGTCTATTTACTTTAAGTCATATTTCATGCATTTATTATTTATTTTCTATAAGATAAACTGTGCAATATAGTTATATCTATATGCAATTCTACTACTTATTTCTATTTTCTGATACTTGTACTATTTCTATGCACATTAAACCTAGTTTAGAGAGACTATCTGCATTTATTGGTCTTGACACATGTATGCTATGAGTCACGAGTCATATATAGATCTCGGACTTGTGTATTGACTGGCCAGTGATACATATAGGACGAGCGTTAGGCTATAACTACTATTAGGATTGCATGATAGAAGACTAGTAGTTATTAGAGTTAGGGCATTGGGTAGGGAGAATACAAGTAGACGTTGACCTCTTCCCTATCTATCGTAGACTCGCTTGCCACTGAGGAACGATAGGTAGACTATATACTGTAGACTCGCTCGATACAGAGGAATGGTATATAGTGTTTAGACTCGCTACTGAGGTACTTTTTTATCTTGACTTGACTTGGAGGTTATGCGACCATGCACTATTCTCGATTGTTTATACCTAGAGTTGTTAGGTGATCTTATCTGTTAGGTATAGGTACTTTTGGTTTGAGTACTTATACCTGATTACGGCTGGGAACAGTAACTTGCCGCGGACTAGTTTTTCACACCTTGTCCTTGTTTGGTTGTAGGTGTGGTTCACTGCTTCGATGAGAAGGTACTGAACCTTGTTGGAGTTCGGATACTATATTGGATTCATGTCATGGAAAGATACCTCATCGTGGATTAGGGTACCATCTCCTGTCCTTGTTTGGTTGGGGAGGTGGTACGCTAATTCAAAGGTGGAGTATTGTACCATATTATGATCTGATTGGCTTATTATTGAGCAGTTTATATTCAGTATTATGGCATGTTCTTCCTGTATCTTGTTACGTCCCTCTGAGGACCTTGTGATTTCTCCAGGTGTGCGTTCTCGACTTTCTACAGGTGTTCTAGCCAAGGTCGTGGTCTTCTCTTTTCTATCGAGGATGAGTCACTCTTGGATTGTTCTTGCTACTTTGACACATCTTTTTATTGTCATGTATTACTTCTCTGTTAAATAGTTGGTACTGGATTTGTCTCCGTCTAATAAACTTGTAAATTGACAATTTATAGTTGATTTGTGATATATTTTATTCTTTCATTTTTGGATGAGATTATTTGGCCGAAATTATATTGCATTTGCAGCTTACGTATATTTATTAAACGGCTGGCATGTCTACATACCTAGTCCTACGTATTTTGGGACTAGGACGTTACATGTTTTGTGGTGGCCCACGCAGGTCTACGATAAATTGTTTGGTTACTTTACCGTAACAAGCAAGCCTGCGTATAGGATTAGTGTCTAGGATCTCATCCACATACTTGACCTCCTTCCTCGATTTTAATTCCAGACTCACTTGACTATCTTGATTTGCATCTTGCTTGATCCCTTCTATCGTAATTCTTATGTTTCTTTCATAGAGGTTAGGAAGGTGACTTATATTAAGTAGGCATGTTCCATCGTTCCATCCTACTACTAGTTTAACTCTTATAAGTTGGGTAGAATGCCTCACGACTGAACATTCCCTTGACCTTAACCAAGGCCTTAGACAAGAACATAGTAGGACGACTGTATAGGCACCAACACCGAACAAGACTTAGAGATTAAGGAACTTGGACTATTTATGCTTTCTTTCATCATAATCTCGCGTATCTTTATTTTTACCATCTTGACCAATGTTGCTACTATAGCCTAGTTTTGCAAGCTTATCCTTTTATCGAGCATGTTCAAGACATATGTTATTTGGACGTGCATCCACTAACATATTGTCTAATCAGAACCGGTGCATGATGGTCTGATCAACCTAGTGCACTTGGTTCGCACTTTTTATGATTATTCTACGTGGATTGAGATATAGTTAACCAATATACTTGTCCTCTAGGATGTCATCCGCAACTGCGTTGACAACTCCCTTTTCGAACTATTAAATCACCTTTGAACTCCGTAATTGTATTCGCTCAAATCTTTCTTGAATTCTTATTATTTTTTGACTTCAGCTTGAGGTTAGATAACCACAGAGTATTCTACTTAGCTTGTCATACCACTTATGACCATGATAGTAGTATATGCAAATTATAGCTAGCCCTTGGACAATCCATATGACTACAACCTCGCCTTGAGTTACTCGTCCTTCCCTCGACCCTATATCTATTATCGTAATCTTCTAATCATTCAAAATTAAGAATGAATAGGATCGTTTCCTGAATCGTGCCCCTAACTTAGACGACTATCATACAATCTTCTCCCTAAGGAATCATGTACCCTCGATTTCTAATCGTTTTATCTTGATTTATTAACCCATCATTTATTTTCCAAACCCTTACACGACTAAGCAGCACAGTTTAGACATGAGATAAATAGACAAAAGCAAGTGCAAGCATTTACCATGGCAGTGATAGACACCCATCCCGAGATTTGGGATGAGCAGGTATTATTCTAGTTAGACCATTTTTATTATTAAGGCATGACTTAGCATTAGAACAACTAGGCCTGTCAATGGTAGCTTATTGGTCGAATATTGGTATTACCATATCCGAACCATTAACTATCGGATATATCCGATAACTATTCGATATTCGATCGGATAGAAGTTTTGGCCGTATCCGTTACCAATAATTTTAACGGATATTGGATAATATTCGAACCAATAAGATTACTAAAAAATATTTAAAAAGGGAAGAAAAAAAATCAGAACCAACAAATTTTGTCAAGAAACAACAAATTTTTACATTGAAACGATAGATTTTGTCTAGAAATAGCAGATTTTCATATTGAAATATCAGAAGCAGCAGATTTTCACATTGGAACAACATATTTTGTCAGATTAATATACTATTTGAGCAAATAGTTATACACAAGTTTGGATCCGAATAACTCGTCAACTTCAACACAAGTTTGGATCCGAAGATCTCGTCAACTTCTTACACACGAGTTTTCCTCCGAAGGCTCGTCAACTTCTTACACACGAGTTGTCACTACCACATTTCTAGTTTGAGGGTAAATTTGTCATTTTTGGGGTAAATAAAATTTATTAGTGTTAATTATAATTTATGGGAATTTTTAGAATTTATTTTGGATTTATTTGGACTAGTTTGATTTTTGGCCAGTTTTGACCCATGTAGACCAACCTAGGATCTAACCATGGTTAGTTGAGCTTGGTTAGGTCAAGTGACCCTAGTCTAACCTAGAGTGACTCAAGTTAGTGGTTAGTGATTCATAGAACTTGAATTAGGAAGGTAGAAATCAATTGATTTGATAAATGGCTTGTGGTTTCACAAGTCATTTTGTGACTTAGCTAGATAGGTCTAACAAACCTAGCTCAACCCTAACCCAAAGCCAAGTGGTCAGCCATCCCTAGCTGAACCTAGGGATTCCCCCATTATAAATATCCTCCTAATTTCTAGGGCTAGCCTCTTTTAGGGTTCTAGCAAATTTCTAAGGAAGGAGGTGAGTTCCATCTTTCAAAAATCATAAGAAATCCAATTTAATTCCTTTTTCTTTCAAACCAATTCCATTAGAACCTAAATTCCTTCCTCTTGCTGCTGGAATTTATTGTATTGCAGGAAGGACCAATTTGGGACACTTTGTGGCTTGAGAAGCTCATTGCTTTTGGAGGCTTTTCCACCCTTTGTGAATCAATAGGTAAATCCTTCATTAGTCCATTAAATTTTTGTCCAAATCCATTTTAGGAAAGCCCTAGCCCTACCCCTACTGTAGGATAGCTTAAACCTAGGATTTGGATTCATTTCGTGTCCATATCGGACACGTATCAGCCTTGTATTCTAGGTGTTCGACCAAATGCCTCTGAGAATTCGATTTTGTTGTTTTTAATTTCTGTTTGAATAGGTTTGTAGATCTAGGTGTGCTCTTTAATCTTCATGAAGGGACCATGGTCTTTTTGTGTCCGTGTCGGGTGCAAAATGGTCTGGACACGGTCGAGTGCACTGGGCTCGGGGCTGTCACCTTCCCCTGCTACCCGAGCTCAATATCTCACTGGCTATGACACGAGGACACGTGATTTTCTTTGGACACTTTGGGGCAGTGTCTGTCATGACACTCCCCAAGTGGCATGACACATGGTGTCGTGTCGGACACGCACGGTTGAGTGCACGGGGCTTTGCCTGGGTTTGATTCTGTGTATTTTCACGTCTGATACGTGTGTGCCATTCATGACACGGGACACGTTGACCCAAACCAGAGGGACACAGACCTAGAGGGACTCTAGGCGAACCACCCCGCAAGGGGACTCGACCCAGTTCGTGTCGTGTCGTGTGCACGACACGCGTGCACACGTGCACGACGATTAGTTCCCTATGTGCACAGATTTACTGAAATGTGTATTTTAACTTGTTGGACACGTTTGTGTCCACTTTTGTGGACACAAACCATTTGTGTAGCATGTGCACATTGAGTTTAATCATTACCTACCTCTGTAACAGTATGTAATTCGAATTCCATTGGTTAAATTGCCATTTCCCATATTTTTCTGAACTGAGTATCAGTTCATGTGCTATTTTTCTTTCCAGTTTTTGCAAATGAGTTTTGTCAGTCAAAATAACCTTTATACACTGTGATTTGTATGTAATCAAGACTCTAACATGTACTCCTATAGGTGTTCTAACTGTGTGTCAATTTTGGGGTGTTTTGGTGGTGTGTGGAAGTCAAGTGAGGGGTTGTAGGAGACTGGAAACCTGGTTTCAGTTTTCCTGTTATTGGAGTTGGGTTTATTCCCAGTTTTGAATTATTTTTGATCCTTTTCCCTTGCTGATTTGCAGTGCAGTATTTCCCTTGTTTTTCCATCACCCTAACACAAACTTTCATTCACATACACAACCCTCTCTTGTATTGTTCACCCATCACACACATGTCTTATCACATTTCACACACACTTTAAATTCCTGTGCACACTGTTTTATCTTCCCCTTCACTGTCATTCCTGCACACAAGTATTCATACACACACATGTTACTCTTATTTCCTGTCACATTTCCTGCTGTACAGTACACACACACACACACTTTGCACTGTCATTCCTGCACACTTTATGTTATGGTTCAGTTCATATTTTATGTTAAAACTGAGATGAAGTAGAAGGGTTAAATCTGAGATTGGGTTGGGTATGAAAACTGGAAATACTTGAAGGCTATCTAAGTAAGTTTTAAATTGAAATTGTGATGTGGCTTGTACTCAATTCTGAAAACTGGTTTAGGGTAGACTAAGGTGTTTTGGGTTGCTTTATATTTGATGAACATGAATTGCATTGCCATGGTAATTCTTGTTTTGTCTACATTACTGTCACATTTATTTTCCTACTCACACACACACAAGCACCTCTCTCCCTTTCCCTATATTTCTAAGTTTTACATATAGGCCTTGGTTGTTGTAGGCTATGTTGTTTTAGGCATATATAATGTCTATGTGTATAAATTGTGTGAGTGTATATATATCTATATATATATATATATATATATATATATATATATATATATATATATATATATTCCTTGTTAGCTAGTGATGTAGGTTTTACTTTTAGCCTAGAATGCATAGTATTAATAAATATTTTGTATCTATATATAGTGTGTATATACTTAGGTATAATGAGTTCTTGAAATATTGTGTGTAGACTAGTATAGACTTGTTAGAGCCTAGCATGACTTATTAGACCTAGCTAGTTGAGTTTAGCCTAGTTCAGGCAAGGTTGGCCTAGTTTGACTTCTAGGGTTGACCAAAGTTGACCAAGAGTTGACTTTGGCCTAGACTGACTTAGAATCATGTAGAATGCATAGTAGGACTCCATATTACTATTCTGGACTTGTTCTGACTTGTGCTGTTCTGATTAGGAGCCAGACACCACTCCTTGGACAGTACGTTTCATACCGGACACTCAGTTACAGGCGAGTACATTCTCTGATCATTTCATATCCTGCTTAGAATTATTTCCTGCAATAAATTACTTTACTTGTGCTGTCACGACATTATCACGGATTAGTACTATACGGATCTTTTCATGCGATGTTATCCCCCTCGGGAGCATCGGGTACATTGTGTCATGTGCGTTTCACTTTCATCATGTACTCCTGTGCTTTCACTATACATGTACACTCTTGTGAACATGTACTCTCATGTTCATAGAGCCTTCATGTATACTATCATGTGCACCCTATATGGGCCCCATGTGATATCATGTACAATAACATAACCTGTTTAGATCCTTGTGTATTGATTGGGGAAACGGGGGAGTGCTAGTAGTCATGTGAACAATTCCATAGTAGTGTAGATCATGTACAACTCTTTAGTGTAGATCATGTACAAATCTGTCCCGTTCACATGTGCTATCTTGTACTCTACATCACTAGCCACTGTTAGTTCCTTACTTATAGTAGATATTTCTATTACAGTTCTCTCTCTATTTACATACTGTATTCTTCAGCACTTGTATCTTACTTTACTGCATGTTTATATTTTTTAACCTGCTATGAATTGTTGAGATGTACTGTGCTCGCTCCTGTCCTGACTGGACCTGTTGAAATATTATAGAGGACGAGGAGGAGGCTTGCCTGGACACCTATTACGGGGCATCCCTTGATGACACCTGTGAGTTGGACCCTCAGGAGGATCCAGCAGTAGCTGAGGACTTTTCCCCGACTGCCTAGACTAGATAGTTAGGCTTTTATCTTTGTAGTTGGATTATGTTCTAGTTAGACTCTATTTCTGGAGATCAGTTTTGTATATATTCTTTTATCTGAGACTTTTACTGCTGGGATTATATTAGACTATTGTTATCTATTTCATTTCCTTGAGTTCTATTCATATCGTGCTATATCTTCCTTAGTTGTGATTGAGTTTCTATTTCTATGTCAACCCCCATTCGGGGAGTATAAACTGCTAGTTATATAATTGTTAGATGTTGTGACCTAGGACAGCGTTCTACCGCCGACACTGCGGCGTAGGCTGGACGTATTCACGTCTTGTGCCCTTACTCTAGGGTGCGGGTCGTGACACGTTTTTAGTGGTGGCCCATGCAGGTCTAGACTAGAAGTGTAGTGGTGCTCGAACTAGAGTATCACTGCAGCCTGCTATAGGATATAGGATATAAATTTTAAGGTTACTCAATCACTTTAGGAAAAATTCCTTTTATTGCCATCTAATTTCTTTTGTCTGCTGATCCTTTGAATTATAATTGTCCGCCTTTGTTAATTCGCTTCTTTCTCAGAAATTGATACTCTTGTTTGTCTATCTTCAGGATGGTAGCGACTCGTTCACAGCGTGCCGTCCATGAGGATGCTATAGAGGGGACTGCTACCTCTCAGCCAGCACGGCGCGGCCAGGGGACTGCAGCTCTTGCCACCTTAGCTCGTGTTGAGACTTCGGCAGCCGCAGCAGGGGATATGCATCCACCGACTGGGAGGCAGGACCCGGTCTATCCAGAGGATCCTTTCCAGCCACCACCGCCTCCAGGACATGTGGACGTAGCTCAGATGTTCGCATATTTTCAGCAGTTCATGGACCGACAGCAGGCTCGGCAGGATAGAGGCATGGAGTTGGCTGTTACGACAGCCGCAGCTCGACCGGTGGTGCAGCAGCAGAGGACACCAGGGATCGAGCAGTTTCAGAAGATGAGCCCCAGGGACTTCATGGGGACAGAGGGGATCCTATATGCCGACGAGTGGATCGAGCATATGGAGGAGATCTTCCGCTTGGCCAGGATTCCGACAGACCTTCAGATCGAGGCCGCAGCTAGCCGGATGCGAGATCTTGCTCGCACCTGGTATCAGTCGGACCCCAGGGTGGGGGTACCAGGGCAGACTTGGGAGCAGTTCAGGGGCTTCTTCAAGAAGAAGTTCTTCCCAGATTCAGCAGTCAGAGCCTTAGAGACACAGTTTGAGAGCCTGGTCCAGGGGAGCCTCTCAGTTGAGGAGTATGCGGGAGAGTTTGGCCGTCTCGGCAGGTTTGTTGAGGGGTTGAGCGAGACGGCGAAGGTCCAGAGGTTCCGGAAGGGTCTGGTCAAGGAGGTCAAGTCCCTGACCAAGGGGAACCGAGATGCTACATTTGAGGAGATTTTGACGGGGGCCCTGTTAGCTGAGGATGACCTTGAGCTTAGGCTCAAGAGAGGGAGAGACCCAGTTGGAGGCAGTAGCAGCGGGGGCCAGGCCAAGAGGCCTCATTTTCAGCACCAGCAGCCCAGGCAGTTTCAGCCGCAGCCGATTCAACAGAGGCCGGCTCACCAGCAGCAGATTCAGCATCAGGCACCCAGGCACCAGACAGTCAGTTGCACCTTCTGCAAGAAGCCTGGGCATGTCTTCAACGAGTGCAGGAAGAGGCTCGGGAGGTGCCTTCTTTGCGGAGCGGCAGATCACCAGCTGAGGGATTGTGCTAGGTCTGGGGGACGAGCAGCCCAGGGAGGAGGAGCTAGAGCAGCAGCAGGTCAGCAGCGGGGACCAGCCCTGCCGACTCAGCAGCAGAGGTTCGTCCAGCACCAGCAGCAGGCCAGGGGAGGCCAGCAGGGGCGAGCTTTCGCCATGGCAGCAGAGGATGCGGAGGTCATCGGAGAGCTGATTGCAGGTTCGATTCTTTTCGACTCCAGTCCAGCATTTGCATTGTTTGATTCCGGTGCATCGCATAGCTTCATTTCAGTATCTTTTGCGATTAGACACGGTATCATAGCTGAATCGTTGCCTAGAACTTACAAGATCACGACCGGGGGTGGCATTATCCTCGTGAGTGATGTTTGTAAGGGTCGGAGAGTAGTTTTGGGAGGCCGTGAGTTGGAGGTGAGCCTGCTCGTAATGCCATTGCCGAACTACGATATAGTACTAGGCATGGATTGGTTGAGCAGGCACCACGCCAGCATCGATTGCAGAGGGGGTAGAGTTCTGTTCAGAGCGCCGGGGGAGCCAGAGTTCGAGTACTCCAGACGTCAGGCAGAGCAGAGCAGCGGAGTCTTCTGTGGAGTCTCGGTCGAGGAGCAGACGATTCCACACCCCTTGATAGCAGAGTACATGGATGTTTTCCCGGAGGAGTTGCCGGGACTGCCACCAGACAGGGACATAGAGTTCTCGATAGACTTGGTTCCAGGAGCGGAGCCCATTTCTCAGCATGTCTATCGGGTGAACAACAGCGAGCTGGTGGAGCTGAAGAAGCAGGTGGACGAGCTACAGGACAAGGGCTTCATTCGCTCGAGTTCGTCGCCATGGGGTACACCAGTGTTGTTCGTGCCAAAGAAGGATGGGTCAGTACGCATGTGTATTGACTATAGGGCACTCAACAACCTCACGATCAAGAACAGATACCCACTGCCGCGGATCGACGATCTGTTTGACCAGTTGAGCGGAGCTCGGGTATTTTCTAAGATTGATCTGAGGTCGGGATATCACCAGGTGAAGGTGAAGGGGGAGGATATTCCCAAGACCGCTTTCAGGACGCGGTATGGGCAGTTCGAGTTTTTGGTTATACCATTTGGGCTAACCAATGCACCAGCTGTGTTTATGAACCTTATAAACAAGGTGTTCCATCAGTATCTGGATCAGTTTGTGGTAGTGTTCATAGATGATATCTTGATATATTCCAAGACTGAGGAGGAGCACGAGGAGCATCTGCGGATAGTGCTGGAGATTCTCAGGAAGGAGCAGCTTTATGGAAAACTCTCCAAGTGTGAGTTTTTCTTGGACCGGGTGGATTTCTTGGGGCACGTGGTGACTGGAGATGGTATCTCAGTTGACCCCAAGAAGATTGTAGCAGTCGAGACATGGACAGCGCCGACTTCAGTTGCAGAGATCAGGAGCTTCCTGGGGCTGGCAGGATATTACCGGAGATTTGTGCAGGATTTCTCCCGGGTTGCAGAGCCGTTGACACGGTTGACCCGGAAGGATGCTGAGTATGTTTGGTCAGAGGAGTGTCAGGCAGCTTTTGATGAGTTGAAGAAGCGGCTGACGACAGCTCCGATTCTGACGTTGCCTTCAGGATCAGGTGGATTCACTATTTATAGTGATGCTTCAGGGAAGGGGCTGGGTTGTGTGTTGTAGCAGCATGGAAAGGTAATTGCCTATGCTTCCAGGCAGTTATGTCCCCATGAGAAGAATTACCCTACCCACGACCTGGAGCTGGCAGCAGTGATTTTTGCTTTGAAGCTGTGGAAGCATTATCTGTATGGTGAACGGGTGGAGATCTTCACAGATCACAAGAGCCTAAAGTATGTGTTCACTCAGAAGGAGTTGAATATGAGACAGCGTAGATGGTTGGAGTTGATGAAGGACTTCGATATTGCACTGCAGTATCATCCAGGAAAGGCCAACGTGGTTGCCGATACCTTGAGCAGGTATCCGACAACCATGTGTTTGACCATGGATCGACATTTGCTTGCCGACTTGGAGAGCCTTGGGATCGAGGTGATTGTGTCGGGAGTGCAGATGCAGCTATGGGGGATGCAGATTCAGTCAGATTTGATGGACAGGATCAAGGTGGCTCAGTTTCAGGATGTGGCTTTTCAGAGTATCAGAGAGCAGATCAGTATGGGAGTGGGGGATCCTGAGTTTTCACTTGCAGAGGATGGTGCCCTGAGGCACGGTGCCAGGCTATGTGTGCCTAGCGGGGAGCTCAGAGAGCAGATATTGCAGGAGGCCCACAGATCCCAGTACTCTATACACCCGGGTGCCAACAAGATGTACCGAGATCTACGGGAGCACGTATGGTGGTCAGGAATGAAGCGGGAAGTGTCCCAGTTCGTAGCTAGATGCTTGGTCTGTCAGCAGGTCAAGGCAGAGAGGCTGGCGGAGATGTATATGCGGCAGATAGTCAGGGTCCACGGAGTTCCGGTCAGCATCGTCTCAGATCGAGATAGCCGTTTTACTTCCCATTTTTGGAGGAGTCTGCAGACCAGCTTGGGCACTCAGCTCAAGTTTAGTACTGCATACCACCCCCAGACGGACGGACAGTCAGAGCGGACTATTCAGATCCTTGAGGATATGCTGCGGACGTGCGTCCTGGACTTTGGAGGTTCCTGGGAGGATCATCTTCATTTGGTAGAGTTTTCCTATAACAATAGTTTCCAGGCCAGCATCGAGATGTCACCTTTCGAGGCTCTGTACGGGCGTAGGTGCCGTACACCCTTATTCTGGGATGATGTTGGTGAGCGAGCTTTGCTGGGGCCAGAGATGATTGTGGATGCGGCCGAGAAGGTGAAGCTTATCAGGGACAGACTTCGCGTGGCACAGGACAGACATCGGCACTGGGCCGATAGCCGCCGGAGACCCTTGGAGTTTGAGGTACAGATTAGAGTAGGATTAGACTTAGGTTGTTGTTTGTGATTTTTGATCATGTTGTTTATTTGTTAATTGAGACCTTGCTTGTGTTTAGGTCGGAGACCAGGTTTTCTTGAGGATATCTCCGACTCGTGGTACGATACGTTTCGGTGGAGGCGGGAAGCTTAGCCCGCGCTTCATCGGCCCTTTCGTTATCAGCGGGAGAGTCGGTGACGTGGCTTACAGGCTAGACTTGCCGCCTGCACTTGTGGGGGTCCACAACGTATTTCATGTATCACAGTTGAGATGGTATGTGGCTGACCCTAGCCATGTGCTCGATCATTCGGAGATTGAGGTGGGCCCTTCTCTCAGCTATCCAGAGCAGCCTGTGGAGATTCTGGATCGACGGGAGAAGGTTCTGAGGAACCAGGTGATACCCTTGGTACGCGTCGCATGGAGGTATCATTCTCCAGGAGAGTCTACCTGGGAGCGGGAGGATGAGATGCGCGAGCGGTACCCTTATCTTTTTGTACCTTGAGGTATACTTTCTATCCTTCTCATCAGTTGTATTCGCCTTTCAATTTCGAGGACAAAATTCTTTTAAGGAGGGTAGATTTGTCACTACCATATTTCTAGTTTGAGGGTAAATTTGTCATTTTTGGGGTAAATAAAAGTTATTAGTGTTAGTTAGAATTTATGGGAATTTTTAGAATTTATTTGGACTAGTTTGATTTTTGGCCAGTTTTGACCCATGTAGACCAACCTAGGATCTAACCATGGTTAGTTGAGCTTGGTTAGGTCAAGTGACCCTAGTCTAACCTAGAGTGACTCAAGTTAGTGGTTAGTGATTCATAGAACTTGAATTAGGAAGGTAGAAATCAATTGATTTGATAAATGGCTTGTGGTTTCACAAGTCATTTTGTGACTTAGCTAGATAGGTCTAACAAACCTAGCTCAACCCTAACCCAAAGCCAAGTGGTCAGCCATCCCTAGCTGAACCTAGGGATTCCCCCATTATAAATATCCTCCTAATTTCTAGGGCTAGCCTCTTTTAGGGTTCTAGCAAATTTCTAAGGAAGGAGGTGAGTTCCATCTTTCAAAAATCATAAGAAATCCAATTTAATTCCTTTTTCCTTCAAACCAATTCCATTAGAACCTAAATTCCTTCCTCTTGCTGCTGGAATTTATTGTATTACAGGAAGGACCAATTTGGGACACTTTGTGGCTTGAGGAGCTCATTGCTTTTGGAGGCTTTTCCACCCTTTGTGAATCAATAGGTAAATCCTTCATTAGTCCATTAAATTTCTGTCCAAATCCATTTTAGGAAAGCCCTAGCCCTACCCCTACTGTAGGATAGCTTAAACCTAGGATTTGGATTCGTTTCGTGTCCATATCGGACACGTATCAGCCTTTTATTCTAGGTGTTCGACCAAATGCCTCTGAGAATTCAATTTTGTTGTTTTTAATTTCTATTTGAATAGGTTTGTAGATTTAGGTGTGCTCTTTAATCTTCATGAAGGGACCATGGTCTTTTTGTGTCCATGTCGGGTGCAAAATGGTCTGGACACGGTCGAGTGCACTGGGCTCGGGGCTGTCACCTTCCCCTGCTACCCGAGCTCAATATCTCACTGGCTATGACACGAGGACACGTGATTTTCTCTGGACACTTTGGGGCAGTGTCTGTCATGACACTCCCCAAGTGGCATGACACATGGTGTCGTGTCGGACACGTAATGTTGAGTGCACGGGGCTTTGCCTGGGTTTGATTCTGTGTATTTTCACGTCTGATACGTGTGTGCCATTCATGACACGGGACACGTTGACCCAAACCATGGGGACACAGACCTAGAGGGACTCTAGGCGAACCACCCCGCAAGGGGACTCGACCCAGTTCGTGTCGTGTGCACGACACGCGTGCACACGTGCACGACGATTAGTTCCCTGTGTGCACAGTTTTACTGAAATGTGTATTTTAACTTGTTGGACACGTTTGTGTCCACTTTTGTGGACACAAACCATTTGTGTATCATGTGCACATTGAGTTTAATCATTACCTACCTCTGTAACAGTATGTAATTCGAATTCCATTGGTTAAATTGCCATTTCCCATATTTTTTTGAACTGAGTATCAGTTCATGTGCTGTTTTTCTTTCCAGTTTTTGCAAATGAGTTTTGTCAGTCAAAATAACCTTTATACACTGTGATTTGTATGTTATCAAGACTCTAACATGTACTCCTATAGGTGTTCTAACTGTGTGTCAATTTTAGGGTGTTTTGGTGGTGTGTGGAAGTCAAGTGAGGGGTTGTAGGAGACTGGAAACCTGGTTTCAGTTTTCCTGTTATTGGAGTTGGGTTTATTCCCAGTTTTGAATTATTTTTTATCCTTTTCCCTTGCTGATTTGCAGTGCAGTATTTCCCTTATTTTTCCATCACCCTAACACAAACTTTCATTCACATACACAACCCTCTCTTGGATTGTTCACCCATCACACACATGTCTTATCACATTTCACACACACTTTAAATTCCTGTGCACACTGTTTTATCTTCCCCTTCACTGTCATTCCTGCACACAAGTATTCATACACACACATGTTACTCTTATTTTCTGTCACATTTCCTGCTGTACAGTACACACACACACACACTTTGCACTGTCATTCCTGCACACTTTATGTTATGGTTCAGTTCATGTTTTATGTTAAAACTAAGATGAAGTAGAAGGGTTAAATCTGAGATTGGGTTGGGTATGAAAACTGGAAATACTTGAAGGCTATCTAAGTAAGTTTTAAATTGAAATTGTGATGTGGCTTGTACTCAATTCTGAAAACTGGTTTAGGGTAGACTAAGGTGTTTTGGGTTGCTTTATATTTGATGAACATGAATTGCATTGCCATGGTAATCCTTGTTTTGTCTACATTACTGTCACATTTATTTTCCTACTCACACACACACAAGCACCTCTCTCCCTTTTCCTATATTTCTAAGTTTTACATATAGGCCTTGGTTGTTGTAGGCTATGTTGTTTTAGGCATATATAATGTCTATGTGTATAAATTATGTGAGTGTATATATATCTATATATATATATATATATATATATATATATATATTCCTTGTTAGCTAGTGATGTAGGTTTTACTTTTAGCCTAGAATGCATAGTATTAATAAATATTTTGTATCTATATATAGTGTGTATATACTTAGGTATAATGAGTTCTTGAAATGTTGTGTGTAGACTAGTATAGACTTGTTAGAGCCTAGCATGACTTATTAGATCTAGCTAGTTGAGTTTAGCCTAGTTCAGGCAAGGTTGACATAGTTTGACTTCTAGGGTTGACCAAAGTTGACCAAGAGTTGACTTTGGCCTAGACTGACTTAGAATCATGTAGAATGCATAGTAGGACTCCATATTACTATTCTGGACTTGTTGTGACTTGTGCTGTTCTAATTAGGAGCCAGACACCACTCCTTGGACAGTACGTTTCATATCGGACACTCAGTTACAGGCGAGTACATTCTCTGATCATTTCATATCCTGCTTAGAAATATTTCCTGCAATAAATTACTTTACTTGTGCTGTCACGACATTATCACGGATTAGTACTATACGGATCTTTTCATGCGATGTTATCCCCCTCGGGAGCATCGGGTACATTGTGTCATGTGCGTTTCACTTTCATCATGTACTCCTGTGCTTTCACTATACATGTACACTCTTGTGAATCATGTACTCTCATGTTCACAGAGCCTTCATATATACTATCATGTGCACCCTATATGGGCCCCATGTGATATCATGTACAATAACATAACCTGTTTAGATCCTTGTGTATTGATTGGGGAAACGGAGGAGTGCTAGTAGTCATGTGAACAATTCCATAGTAGTGTAGATCATGTACAACTCTTTAGTGTAGATCATGTACAAATCTGTCCCGTTCACATGTGCTATCTTGTACTCTATATCACTAGCCACTGTTAGTTCCTTACTTATAGTAGATATTTCTATTACAGTTCTCTCTCTATTTACATACTGTATTCTTCAGCACTTGTATCTTACTTTACTGCATGTTTATATTTTCTAACCTGCTATGAATTGTTGAGATGTACTGTGCTCGCTCCTGTCCTGACTGGACCTGTTGAAATATTACAGAGGACGAGGAGGAGGCTTGCCTGGACACCTATTATGGGGCAGCCCTTGATGACACCTGTGAGCTGGACCCTCAGGAGGATCCAGCAGTAGCTGAGGACTTTCCCCCGACTGCCTAGACTAGATAGTTAGGCTTTTATCTTTGTAGTTGGATTATGTTCTAGTTAGACTCTATTTCTGGAGATCAGTTTTGTATATATTCTTTTATCTGAGACTTGTACTGCTGGGATTATCTTAGACTATTGTTATCTATTTCATTTCCTTGAGTTCTATTCATATCGTGCTATATCTTCCTTAGTTGTGATTGAGTTTCTATTTCTATGTCACCCCCCCATTCGGGGAGTATAAACTGCTAGTTATATAATTGTTAGATGTTGTGACCTAGGACAGCGTTCTACCGCCGACACTGCGGCGTAGGCTGGACGTATTCACGTCTTGTGCCCTTACTCTAGGGTGCGGGTCGTGACACGAGTTTTCCTCCGAAGGCTCGTCAACTTTAATAAAAAAGAAAGGGGGCTTTTGATCTTCTACAACACTTTGAAGATCGAAGATTACAATTCTTGAATACTATAGCACTTTTTGGTTAGATGACAAATTAAAGATTTGGATAGAGTAGTAATAGTGAGGCTCTTGGTTATTGAGAAAATTTAAGGCTCAAGTGGATGGCTTTAAAGAGAAGACACAACCACCTTAAATAGAGCACCAATAGAGTTAGTCATTTAATGCTCCAAATGCATAGCTAACGGAATTCCGTCGGTATGGGACGACATTCCATCGGTATACCGTTCTGAACAGTAACTATAATAAATCTAGTCGTTGGAGCATTTAATGCTAAGATCTGTCCATTCAAAAATCAAAATCAAAGCAGACGGAATACCGGCAGTACAGATCGGTATACTGTCGGAGTACCGATTATCTTCACAGGACTGTTTTGTGTAAGAAACCAGTATACCGTCGGTGTACTACGGTATGCCGATTATCTTCACAGAACTGTTTCTGTGTAAAAAAATTGGTATACTGTCGGTATACTGCAGTATGCTGATTATCTTCACAGAACTTGTTTCTGTGTAAGAAACTAGTATACCGTCAGTATACTGCGGTATATCGTCGGTATGTCGATTATCTTCACAAAAACTTTTTTGTATAAAAAATTGGTATACCGTCGGTATGCTACGGTATGTCGTCCATATGCCGATTATCTTTACATAACCTTTTCTCGTCGGTCTTCCGTTATAAGTATATCGAGTGATTTTCGAAGGGTACTTTATAAGGACTTTTGGTTTGTCATCCACCTTAAGTGTTTCATAGTAAGTCCTAGACTTGTACAAACTCTAGGGCCTTGAATCTTTTGAGAGCAGGCTTTTGAGTATGCGGTGGCTTCTCTTCAGTCTTTGCTTTACGTTATTCCGTAAGTCTTTCGTGTGGCTTTGATAAAAAGATCTTTTGTTAGCAACCTTTGGGAAGCTTGATGGTATATAAGTTTGCTGAGAAGATAGAGAAAACTAAAACACAAAGATGCAGTTAATGTTATCAAAATCAATGTGCCAACAATCTCCCCCATTTTGATAATTGACAAAAAGAAGGTAGCATCGTGTTTTTAGAGAGTCTTTCCCCCGTAGGTAAACTACTCTCCCTTAACACGTTTTCTCCCCCTTTGTCACTTAATCAAATATGGTAGAGATATAAATATATATATAAAAAAGAGGATGCATGAGAATAATAGGATAAACCAAGGCATGCATATATTGGATTGAAAGTTTTGGGAGTACATGCTAGGAATAGACTGAAACTTGACAGAGACTAAAACAAGTAAAGCTCCCTATCGGGAGTAAACCAAGCAACACTAAAAAGTCACAAAACAAACATTGGTCCCCGTAGGACCACACAGAGAAACAAACTAAAGACAACAAAATACTGACAGCCATGGTCCCCGAAGGACCTCACAAGACAAAAGGACTCAAATACTGACACCACTTCTTATTATGACCACCACCATGAGAGACCAAGATTCACTGATCAATCGGATCATCACCCTCATCATCACCCAGGGTCCCCTGGAAAGCCCCAAAAGGATCAATGCCATCTGCATACATGAAGCCATAGACATTTGGATCAGAGAACCGCGATGCTTGAAAGAGGGATCTTGAAGATCGAGATCAAGAAAAGTATTGCGATCCTGAAGAGTATGCTGAATAAAGTTACACTGGTCATGAAAGCGACTCTGGATGAGATTTCTGAGGCCTCTGGTGTTATTCCGCATCTGTTCCTCCGCCTGAGCCATGCACATGTCAAAGTGATGCTGGGTGAAAGGCATAAAGCGGCCGAAAGGAGGAGAAGCAGATGGAGCATCAGCATCTGTCTGAGAACTAGATGGGCGGGCTGAGCAAGATGATTGGCCGGTAGCAAAGTAGCGCGAGACAGCCAAGTAGGAAGGAGCGCCATCCAGGTGGCACAAGCTGAGGTCCACACCTTTGGCTTCCAGGATAATAGTGATGAACATACCGAAGTTTAGGGCACGCCATACCACAGAGTAAATTGAGGAAAAGGCGTTTAACAGAGTTTTTGCGAAGGACCAGGTTTTTTTGGTGTACAGATAGTACATGCAAACAAGGGTGTCGCATGTGATGGCATCGTAATTGCTGGACTTGGGGGTCAAGGAGTGGAAGATGATGCGATGCAGTTTATAGCAAAAAGGCTCCAACTGCTTGGAGAGAGCTGAAATAGGAGGAGCGTTAGGCCCGTTACAAATAATGCCACAAAATTCTTCAAACGACACGTTAGATGTAGGATTGAGCCCAGCCAGAGCAGGAAGAGCGTTCCCTCGATTTGGTATATCAAGAATCTCAGCAAGATCACGTACGGTGAGATGGATGTGGCGATCGTTGACAAGAGTTTCGATGGCGTTGTTGGCCAAGTCTGGGATGAGATTGTAGTAAAAAAGATGAACTCCAGCAGGGTAGATAGGAACTTGACGACTAAAAAGTTTAGAGAGTCCCACAAACTGGAATAGCATCAAATGCCCTGTCACGACCCGTACCCTGTTTAGGGGTACGAGCACGTGGGTACGTCCAGCCTACGCCACTGTATCGTTGGTAGAACGCTGTAAAGTTCATCTAGAATATATAGAATCTAAGACACAATAATATAACCTGTCTTCTCCGCACGGAGGAATGTAACCACAACTCAATCATATAATTCTAAGAAAGATAAACACGATGATAAAGATAAAGATAAAGATAAAGATAAAGATGAGATAAATAGTCTGAAACAACGTTGAGTCGCAATCACAAGTTCAGAGACCAAGACATAAAACAATATCCCAAAATAAATACTACAAGTCTCAAAGTAACTGGAATGCAATCAAGACAAAATCTAGGTGAACTAGGTCACTACTAGCGGTGCGTCCTCTACGAGCACGGGGTCCACATGCTGGTCATGGTCGTAGGCTCCATCTATGCCAAACCCGTAGTAGGTCGGACAATCTGCATCTAAATCCTCTGAAAAACAACGGGGGTTATCCTGTCAAGATATAAGAAAGTACAAACACCAACAGCAGTTTCATGTGAATTGACATACTATAAGAGACAATTATAATAAAATACAAGATAAAATATCAAGATTGAAAGTAAAACTGTACAAGAGAACTAGATTTCATGTCATGTGTGAGATATAAGATAAAAACTGGAATATAAACAGTAGAAAGTAATCTGAGGTATGATGTAAATATAAAAAGAAAGTGCCATGATATTAGAGCGTTATGTGATCGGCTTGGGTCAAGGTCAGGCTGTTCCATTTGACCGGCTATGCACAAGTAGTATAATAGTATAGGGATCAGGCCGGCCAATATAAAAAGCTATGCACAAGTAGTACAAGGTCAGGCTATACCCTACGTGTGGAGAGGGTGGAGCTATGCACAAGTAATAAACAAGTAGGGATAATGATCACAAAACCTCTAATAACTTCCCATCCCCGAATAGTATAATGGATCAAGACATGACATGTCATGACACGGGATTCGAAGAGCAGGGGGCCAGCCCACTCCTAAATCGGTGTCTATACAAGTACATGAAATAATATCGAATAATGTACTCATATACCAGGTAAATCGGGAATGACATCCCATGACGAGATTCACGTATACTAGTTCGTGTATTCTCGTGTTGAGAATCAAGTATAATATTACAACTAAATCAGATATAGTAGATATCAAAGCAATGAAAACTATCAGAGAATGTACTTGCCTGCTGTCCTGAGCTGAGAAAATCGAAACTACAACCCACTTAATGAGCCACGAACGGTCAACTCGTCCAACTGTCTCCTAATGCTGAAACAGAAATTACCAACATTCTCAGAATGGTCAAATTAGCTAGAAATGCCTCCCATAAGTCTAATTCTGGACACAGGGGTAAAATGGTAATTTTAGATCAAAATGGTGTCCACCGTTGGACCCACTTTGCACGAAAAAATGTGCCAGAACCTACGATCTCTAAAGTCATCAAACTATATGTCTACAAGTCCGGTTTGACGAGACGAACCCAACCGTATGTCCAAAGTTGGATTCCGGTGGACCGTGCATAAATTTACCCGTTGGATCGGGTCCGCCAAAATAGCGTTCCAATCGACCGTTTCAGAATTGGACCAAACTTGGCATACAGGACCAAAAAAATTATACGGTCCTATTGGCGCATATTTTGCCTCGATATGACGAGCATGCACAAAGTAATTGACAAATATGCAAAAGGTCGATACGGTGAATTTTGACGGATACGCATCAAATTCGTCGAGCACACGCGACCAATTTGAATTCTGTCAAAGCCCACATGTCCACGAAGTCGATACGCACCTTTCGATGCTTTCGGTTCGCGACCACGTCGTCCAGATTGACGGGATGGACGACGTATCGGGACAATTTTTCTAAAAATTCAGTTTTAAAAATCAGTTTTTTCTCCAACTTCACAAACCAATAACTTTCTGTACAGTACATAAAATTTAATTCTACAAAAAGAGTTTTAAATCCCTATAGGTTGTCTACAAGTCTCTTTAATCCGATTTTGAAAAATCTCAACACGCTGGTCGCAAATCGGCCACAAAGTTGGGGTTTCGGGACAGTTTATAACGTCCAATAAATCAAGTTTTTCTTGATTTTGAAACTCGTTTTTCGTCGCACATGGTGCGAATCGGCACGAACTATTTGAAGAGAATTAAAGGTGTATATGTTGGGATCATACCTGACCAAGTGGTTCGTAAAACGACGGAGCAAGAAAGGAGAAATCTATTTTTAAAGTTGGCTTTTCGCTGACAGTTTCCGTGCGTGGGTGGGCTGCTCGTTGCGCGTTTCCCGGCGATGGACGGTCGCGGGTTGGTCGACGGCGATATCGGGGTACACGTTGGGTTGGGGGTGGCGGCTAGGGTTTAGTTTTTTCTAAAAATCCCTCTCTCCTTCCCTCTCGATATATATATATATATATATATATATATATATATATATATATATATATATATATATATATATATATATATATATGCGCTCGGGTTTAGAAAAAAAGCTACGGGGTCGTCGGGTTTAAAAAGGCAATGGGGGCCGCTCGGTTTAGTAGCAGCATAACCTTCATATAACAAACAGCTGCTGCTTTGTTATTTGCGTGTGTGAGTGCTTTTGTGTTTTTTTTTCTTTTTTTCTTTTTCTTTATTCTTTCTTTAACCCTTATATATATATATATATATATATATATATATATATATATATATATATATATATATATATATATATTTTAATATATATATATATATATATATATATATATATATATATATATATATATATATATATATATATATATATATATATATATATATATATATATATATAATATACACACACACATATACATATATTTTATTTATATAAAATAAACCCATTAATATTTTTCCCATTAATACAATATATATATTTATATAAATATCCCATAAATGGAATAATACATATATATATATATATATATATATATATATATATATATATATATATATATATATATATATATATATTTTAAAATCAGAATTTATTTATAAACAAAAACTAAATATTTTATTTTATATAATTATTAAATATATTAAAGCTTTTATAAAAAAAAACTCTATCAATAAAATACCTATTTAAATAATAATATAAAAACACTAACAATAATATTTAAATAATATAAAATAAAATAAAATATTATAATTGACTATATTAGCCCTATTTAGGAAAGTGGGGGTGACAAATGTACCCACCTAAAAAAAATTCGTCCTCGAAATTAGAGCAAACTAGCACAATAACATTAGCAGGAAAGTGGGGGTTACAAATCTACCCACCTCAAAGCTCGAAGAGATAAGGATAACGCTCCTGCATCTCGTCCTCCCTCTCCCAGGTAGACTCTCTTGGAGAGTGATGCCTCCATGCGACAAAAACCAAAGGAATAACTTGGTTCCGGAGCACCTTCTCACGACGATCCAGAATCTCCACAGGCTGCTCTGGATAGCGAAAAGTAGGCCCCACCTCTAACTCAAAGTGATCCAATACGTGACTAGGGACTGCCATGTACCGCCTCAAATACAACACATGGAACACATTATGGACTCCCTCGAGCATAGGCGGCAAGTCTAGTCGATAGGCCACTGCACCGACCCTTCGAAGAATAGTGAAAGGTCCGATGAAGCATGGACTAAGCTTCCCGTCTCGGCCAAAACGAATCGTGCCCCGTGTCGAAGAAATCCTCAGGAACACCATATCGCCAACCTAGACAGAAGACAATACTCAATACAAGACCCTAAAAAAACAATCACAAACAGAAAACTGATACTAACCTCGAACTCTAACGATCTCCGGTGGCTATCGGCCCAATGCCGCTGTCTATATTGAGACACCCGAAGTCTATCCCTGATCAACTTAACCTTCTCTGCTGTATCCACCACCATCTCCGGGCCAAGCAAAACTCTCTCACCGACATCGTCCCATGACAAAGGAGTGCGACATCTTCGTCCATATAGAGCCTCGAATGGCGACATCTCTATACTGGCCTGATAGCTGTTGTTGTAGGCAAACTCTACCAGGTGAAGATGGTCCTCCCAAGATCCTCCGAAGTCTAACACACAAGTACGAAGCATATCCTCGAGTGTCTGGATGGTCCTTTCCGACTGACCGTCAGTCTGGGGGTGATACGCGGTACTGAACTTGAGCTGGGTGCCCAAGCTAGCATGCAAACTCCTCCAAAAGTGGAAAGTGAAACGACTATCCCGATCCGAGACTATGCTCACTAGAACTCTATGCAATCTGACTATCTGCCGCACATACATCTCTGCCAGCTTCTTCGTAGATAGTCTCACCCTGAAAGGCAAAAAAGTGGATCGATTTCGTCAATCTACCAACGATGACCCAAATCGCGTCTTTCCTACATGAAGATCGTAGAAGTCCAGATACAAAGTCTATAGTGATGTGCTCCCACTTCCACTTTGAAATGGGTAGTGGCCGAAGCAGACCACCTGGCCTTTGTCTCTCGGCTTTCACCTGCTGGCACACTAAGCATGGAGATACAAACTAAGTTACCTCTCGCTTCATGCCATACCACCATACGTGCTCCCCCATGTCTCTGTACATCTTGTTGGCTCCAGGATGCATAGAGTACTGGAAACGATGCGCTTCCTGCAGAATCTCCTTCCGAAGCTCTCCACTCGGAATGCACAATCTAGAACTGTGCCTCAGTGACCCATCTTCGGCTATAGAGAAATCGTCTAGCAATCCTGTCTGCACCTGCTCCTTGATGTTCCTCAGGGCCATATCCTAAAACTGTGTTGATCTGACCCTGTCCATCAATACAGACTGAATCTGTAAACCCCACATCTGAATCTACATACTTAGAACGATCACCTCGATACCCAACCTTTCCAGATCAGCCAATAGATGATGATCTGCCGCCAAATACATAGCGACTGGATACCTGCTCAAGGCATCTACAACTACGTTGGCCTTTTCTGGATGGTACTGCAACTAGATATCGAAGTCCTTCATCAGTTCAAGCCACCTCCTCTGCCTCATGTTTAATTCCTTCTGGGTGAACACATATTTCAAGCTCTTGTGATCCGTGAAGATCTCAACCTACTGGCACACTCTATCGAGGATACTATACTACACTTATGAGATAATACCTTCTATTATCTTCCTCAAATGAATACGGGTAAATAAGTAGCATGCGAGGCTCAGTTGAATGGGACACAAGTGTCATGTGGGTAGTAGGCTTAATGTGGGTCATGTCCATATTTTTGGTCAACAAGTTTGGGTCAAAATGGTGCCCCCAATTCGAGTCAGAAATAAAAGTGACTTCGTAGGGTGAATCAAGATTGGGTCTTGTGTCAGGAAAGTCGTGTGATAAAATAAAACACAAGATGGTATGGCTGAGTAGGACACTAAGGTCATGGGTGTAGGGTGTCTTGTCTAGATCATGCATATGAAGTTGGTTTTGAGAAAACAACTAGTCTTGTGCTCATAATTTAAAAGTCGTGGCAATGTGCATATGATAATCATAAATAAAAGTTGGAATGGTTAATGGCCTAAATTGATCCGTAAGTTGTACGATACAAAGATAGTACAAGAGAATGAGTTTGAGTGGGACACGATATATCAAAATGAAAATAATCTTGTCTACTACAAACTCATGAAGGAAGTTTTCAGAGATTGACATCTCTGACGCTCCAGAAATCAAAGTCACGGAAGAACATTCGTCTATCTAGGATACTCGCTCTAGGGTGTCTACCCAAGTCTTGACGCCGTCTACATAAGGCACTAACTCATCTATATGATACTTGGATGATACTCATATACTAGATTGTTCATGTCTCCCTTCCAACTAGCCACTAAACTGTCGGTGCCTAAACTTCTATAATACTTGAACTACTTCAACTCTTGCTACTAGGGTAATCCTCCTATTTTGGTACCCGGTGCAACCCCTACCCTAACACTCATTAATCACTCCAGAGTTCTCATCTATATTTAATTATCAAAAATCATATACATTACTTCCTAACCATGCTCTAAACTATTAACACAATACTCAAGGACACAATCAAATTGCAAGTTACCAAGCTATTATACTACGAAGAACCGAGAATGAAATGAGACTCTACAAGGACCTGGACTAAATAACTGAAACTATCCTTACTCCTAAGCTAACTGATGATGGAATAGAATCTATAATAACAGAAGTGAAATGATAGAGATGATATGTTACGACCCTTATCAAGATACAATCTGATAATCATACGCGTCTGTCCAAAATCGTGATACTCAGAATCCTCGCCACGCCAGTAAGCAAGGCTGCAATAAACGGTAGATTCCATAACTGAGTATGCACCTCTATAATCATATCGTTTGGAATCCTCGCCACGCCGACTAGTATAGCTGCGAGAAATCTCAAATCTCATGACCAAGATATGTACATCCGAAGTCAGGTCCCTACGTTTCTACCACGCCGGCTAATATAACTGCGATAAACTCCAGGTTACATAATCAAGTAGACGTTTTACTTTCCTGTTATTCCGTCAACATATGTTATCAAAAGATACCGTAACTCGGGCCATAAAATTCATCTCGATATGACAATCAAAATCATTGATGATCCACCAAAATCAAATTCAATAACAAGGAGCAAGGGTGAACAGAAACAAGAGGAAAGAATTTCAAATTGACGTTCAACCAAGATTCTCAAGGGTTGTCCCAGGAATCTCTCAAAAGTCCTAAGCAAAGAGATCAATATGTCACATGATAAGGTATCGTCAAGAAAGGACAATTTATTTTGAAATACAAGGAGAGTTGTCATGATAATCAATAGATCCAAATTTTCCTAATATATGAGTGAGTAATTCCTATCATAACCTAGAACCTATATCCTAACGGCAGGCTCGTAACTAGTACTCTAAGTCGAGTACCATTACGAAATCGTACTAGTTGCGACTCTGACCTGTATGGGCCACCATAAAAACGTGTCACGACCCGTACCCTATTTAGGGGCACGAGCATGTGGGTACGTCCAGCCTACGCCGTAGTATCGACGGTAAAACACTGTAAAGGTCATCTAGAATATATAGAATCTAAGACACAATAATATAACATGTCATCTCCGCACAGAGGAATATAACCACAACTCAATCACATAATTCTAAGGAAGATAAACACGATAATAAAGATAAAGATAAAGATGAGATAAATAGTCTGAAACAACACCGAGTCGCAATCACAAGTTCAGAGACCAAGACATAAAACAATATCCCAAAATAAATACTACAAGTCTCAAAGTACCAAACTGGAATGTAATCAAGACAAAATCTAGGTGAACTAGGTCACTACTGGTGGTGCGTCCTCTACGAGCACGGGGTAAAGGTCATCTAGAATATATAGAATCTAAGACACAATAATATAACATGTCATCTCCGCACGGAGGAATATAACCACAACTCAATCACATAATTCTAAGGAAGATAAACACGATAATAAAGATAAAGATAAAGATGAGATAAATAGTCTGAAACAACGCTAAGTCGCAATCACAAGTTCAGAGACCAAGACATAAAATAATATCCCAAAATAAATACTACAAGTCTCAAAGTATCAAACTGGAATGTAATCAAGACAAAATCTATGTGAACTAGGTCACTATTGGCGGTGCGTCCTCTACGAGCACGGGGTCCACAGGCTGGTCCTGGTCGTAGGCTCCATCTATGCCAAACCTGTAGTAGGTCGGGCAATCTGTATCTAAATCCTCTGAAAAACAACGAGGGTTATCATGTCAGGATATGATCAAGTACAAACACCAACAACAGTTCCATGTGAATTGACAAATACTATAAGAGACAATTATAATGAAATACAAGATCAAATATCAAGACTGAAAGTAAAATGGTACAAAAGAACTGGATATCATGTCATGTGTGAGATATAAGATAAAAACTGAAATATAAATAGTGGAAAGTAATCTGAGTTATGATGTAAACATAAAAAGAAAGTGCCATGAGATATTAGAGCGTTATGTGATAGGCTTGGGTCAAGATCAGGCTGTTCCATTTGACCGACTATGCATAGGTAGTATAATAGTATAGGGATCAGGCCAGCCAAAATGAAAAGCTATGCACAAGTTGTATAAGGTCAGGCTACACCCTATGTGTGGTGAGGGTGGAGCTATGTACAAGTAATAAACAAGTAGGGGTAATGATCACATAACCTCTAATAACTCTCCATCCCCGAATAGTATAATGGATCCAGACATGACATATCATGACATGGGATTCGAAGAGCAGGGGGCCAGCCCACTCCAAAATTGGTGTCTATACAAGTACATGAAATAATATCGAATAATGTACTCATATACCAGGTAAACCGGAAATGACATCCGATGACGAGATTCACATATACTAGTCCGTGTATCCTCGCGTCGAGAATCAAGTATAACACTACAACTGAATCGGATATAGTAGATATTAAAGCAATGAAAACTATCAGAAAATGTACTTGCCTGCCGTCCTGAGCTGAGAAAATCGAAACTACAACCCACTCAATGAGCCACGAATGGTCAACTCGCACAACTATCTCCTAATGCTGAAACAGACATTACCAACATTCTCAGAATGGTCAAATTAGCTAGAAATACCTACCCATAAGTCCAATTCTGGACACAGGAGCAAAACGGTAATTTTGGGTCAAAATGGTGTCCGCCTTTGGACCTACTTTGTACCAAAAAATGTGCCAGAACCTACGGTCTCTAAAGTCATCAAACTATATGTTTACAAGTCTGGTTTGACGAGACGAACGCAACCATATGTCCAAAGTTGGATTTCGGTGGGTCGTGCACAAATTCACCCGTTGGATCGGGTCGCGGGCCCACCAAAATAGCGTTCCAATCGACCGTCTCAGAATCGGACCAAACTTGGCATACAGGACCAGAAAAATGATACGGTCCTGTTGGCGCAAGTTTTGCCTCGATATGACGAGCGTGCACAAAGTAATTGATAAATATACAAAAGGCCGATACGGTGAATTTTGACGGATACGCATCAAATTCGTCGCGCATACGCGACCAATTTGAATTTCGTCAAAGTCCATACGTCCACGAAGTCGATACGCACCTTTCAATGCTTTCAGTTTGCGACCACATCGCCCGGATTAACGGGACGGACGGCGTATCGGGACAATTTTTCTAAAAATTTAGTTTTAAAAATCAATTTTTTCTCCAACTTCACAAACTAATAACTTTCTGTACAGTGCATGAAATTTAATTCTACAAAAAGGATTTTAAAGTCCTATAGGTTTTCTATAAGTCTGTTCAAATCGATTTTGAAAACTCACAACACGCTGGTCGCAAATCGGCCACAAAGTTGGAATTTCGGGACAGTTTCTAACGTCCAATAAATCAAGTTTTTCTCGATTTTTGAACTCATTTTTCGTCGCACATGGTGCGAATCGGCATGAACTATTTGAAGGGAATTAAAGGTGTATATGTTGGGATCATACCTGACCAAGTGGTTTGCAAAACGACAGAGCGAGGAAGGAGAAATCTATTTTCGAAGTTGGCTCTTCGCTGACAGTTTCCGTGTGCGGGTGGGCTGCTCGTTGCGCGTTTCCCGGCGATGGACGGCCGCGGATTGGTCGACGGCGATGTCGGAGTACACGTTGGGTTGGGGGTGGCGGCTAGGGTTTGGTTTTTCTAAAAACCCTCTCTCCTTCCCTCTCGATATATATATATATATATATATATATATATATATATATATATATATATATATATATATATATATATATATATATATATATATATATATATATATACGCTCGGGTTTAGAAAAAAGCTACGGGGCCGTCGGGTTTAAAAAGGCAATGGGGGCCGCTCGGTTTATTAGCAGCATAACCTTCATATAACAAACACCTACTGCTTTGTTATTTGCGTGTTTGAGTGCTTTGTCTTTTTTTTCTTTTTCTTTTCTTTATTCTTTCTTTAATCCTTTATATATATATATATATATATATATATATATATATATATATTTTTTTTTTAATCCTTTCATATATATATATATATATATATATATATATATATATATATATATATATATATATATATATATATATATATATATATATATATAGACACACACACACACACACACACACACACACACACACACACATATATACACACACACATACATACATACATACATACATACATATATATATATATATATATATATATATATATATATATATATATATATATATATATATATATATATTTTATATATATATATATATATATATATATAAAATATATATATATATATATATATATATATATATATATATATATATATATATATATATATATATGTATAAAAAAATGTATAAAATAAATGTATAAAAATAAATAAATAAATAAATAAATAAATATATATATATATATATATATATATATATATATATATATATATATATATATATATATATATATATATATATATATAGACACACACACACACACACACACACACACACACACACACATATACACACACACACACACACACATACATACATACATACATACATACATACATACATACATACATACATACACACCTACATATATATATACATACACATATACGTATATTTTTATTTATATAAAATAAACCCATTAATATTTTTCCCATTAATACAAATATATATATTTATATAAATATCCCATAAATGGAATAATACCTATATATATATATATATATATATATATATATATATATATATATATATATATATATATATATATATATGAAATATATATATATATATATATATATATATATATATATATATATATATATATATATATATATATATAAAATCAGAATTTATTTATAAACAAAAACTAAATATTTTATTTTATATAATTATTAAAGCTTTTATAAATAAAATCTCTATCAATAAAATACCTATTTAAATAATAATATAAAAACACTAACAATAATATTTAAATAATATAAAAAAAAATATTATAATTGACTATATTAGCCCTATTCAGAAAAGTGGGGGTGACATGCCCTGAGAAGATATTCCAGTTGATCGGCTTTCCTTCGAACATGGGGTGGTGTTCAAAGGATATAAACCGTGCGTTGGCAGCAACACTGGATTTAAAGATTTTGCGATCGTAGGCACCGTTTGGAAGAGGTACAGGTATGAAGGGATTTGAGGAAGAGGAAGAATGAGGTCGTTTAGCATGGGCCGTGGAGAGTACAAGGGTGTGTACGAGGATAGGAAGGTATAAGTTGTAAATGGTGAAAGAGAAAGAGAATGAGAGATAAATAGGTGAGTAGGAGGAGATGTTGGGAAGATGAAGGGTTTTTGAAATGTAGGGGAGTGGGTAGATGAAGAGGTGGAGAGGAATAAAAGTAGGGGTTTTGGAAAGAGTGATGAATGAAGAGGTTTAAATGAAGAGATAATAGAAAGATTTGATTGGATGTATGAGGGAGAGAAGATGGATGTAATTAATGAGGAAGGATGTGATGGGATAGAAAGAGTGTAAAATGATGAAAAGAAATAAAAGAATGGAACATAAAACGATGTGAAAGAGTTGGAAAAGATTTGGTGGGACCCAAAGGCATTAAAAAGTTGTCATAGTTTTATGAACCCGCCACAGTCGACATGCCGTCGGAATTCCGTATCCTTCATCCTTCCTTCGGTATGCCGATTAAGTTCAAGGAACTATGCTGTGAACGAAACTCGATATGCCGACGATTTTTTGTCGAATTCTGTCGGTGTTCCTTAGGCAGAGATACTAAGATTCAAGATTTAGAATGTCTAATTCTTGGCAAAAAAAAGGAAACGATCCTCAGGTAAAGGCTTGGTGAAGATATCCGCAAGTTGATAAGCAGTATGAATGAACTCAAGATGAACGTCTCCCTTTTGTTGATGGTCACGAAGAAAGTGGTGTCTAATCTCAATGTGCTTCATGCGGGAGTGACATATCCGATTTTTCGTGAGATTTATAGAACTAGTGTTGTCACACTTGATGAAGGTGCTAGTAGAAGTAATGCCATAGTCTAAGTTTTTGTGTCATCCAAAGAATTTGTGCACAACAACACCCAGCCGCTATATATTCGACTTCAGTGGTGGAAAGAGCAACAAAATTTTGTTTCTTACTAAACCATGACACCAAAGATTTTTCTAGAAATTGAAATGTGCCGCTAGTACTCTTTCGGTCAATCTTGCATACAGCGAAATCTACATCCGAGTAGCCAATAAGCTCAAAGGATGGAGATTTTGGATACCAAAGTCCCATGTTAATGGTGCCTTTGAGATACCGAAAAATGTGCTTAATGGCACATAAGTGGGATTCTTTGGAATTAGCTTGGTAACGTGTACAGAGACAAACACTAAACATAATATCGGAATGACTAGCAGTTAAATAAAGTAAGCTACCGATCATACCTCGATACTTACAAATTTTGACCGAGATCCCATGTTCATCATTATTGAGTTTTGTTGCTGTGGCCATAGGAGTCCTCATTGAAGCGTTTGAGAAGATCTTTATATATTTGGCTTGATTGGTGAACGTGCCTTTGGGACCTTGCTTGATTTGTAATCCAAGGAAGAAAGAAAGTTCGCCTATCATACTCATTTCAAATTCGTCCTGCATCGCTTTGGTAATTTCTACGCATAGGGTATTCTTAGTGGAAGCAAAAATAATATCATCAACATAAATTTAAACTAACAATAGAGTGCCATTAAGAGATTTAATAAAAAGTGTATCGTCAACTATGCCCTTAGAAAAGTTGTGAGAAAAGAAAAAGGAAGTAAGACGCTCATACCAAGCACGAGGAGCTTGTTTGAGACCATAAAGGGCTTTGTGTAGTTTAAAGACATGATCAGGAAATTGAAAATCTCCAAAATCGGGAGGTTGCTTGACAAAATTTTTTTCTTTTATAACACCATTTAAAAAGGTACTTTTGACATCCATTTGAAAATATTTGAAATCATTAAAGCAAGCAAAAGCGCAAAGCATACGAATGGATTCAAGACGAGCAACCGAAGCCCGATTGGTTGCTCAAGGCTATAACCAAGAGGAAGGCATTGACTACGATGAAACCTTTAAGTTTATTACGAAACACCCACTTTGTCACAATAATGGGATGATTGTGGGGTTTTGGAACAAGTTCCCAAACCTTGTTGTGCTCAAATTAATTTAGCTCTTTTTGCATGTCAATTATCCAAAATTCATCATTGAAAGCATCATTAATATTTTTAGGCTCTATTTGGAAAATAAAAGCACCATTTGCACAATGATCCCACATAGCTGATATAGTGCTAACCCGTGAGGAGGGGTCACCAATAATAAGCTTCTTTGTATGATGAGGAACAAATCTCCATTCTTTAGGAAGATCCCCTTGAGGAGGCTCTATTGGTAGAGATTCTTTAGGTGGAGCAGTCTCAACTTCATTGCTAGATGAAGAAGTACTAGTATCTCCAAGAGAAGAATTTTCTAATCCAAAAGAGATGTCATCAACATCATTGGACGAAGAGGATGTAGAAGAGTTAAGTTCATCGAAAGAGACATTTATTGACTCTTCGACAACAAGACTTCTTTTGTTGAAAATGCAAAAACCTTTACTATGTATAGAATACCCAAGAAAGATGCCTTTATAGGCTTTTTCTTCAAATTTGCCTAGATTATCCTTGGTATTCAAAATAAAATATTTGCATCCAAAAATATTAAAATATTCAATAGAAGGAATTTTGTCAAACTAAAGCTCATAAGGAGTTTTCTTAGAAATAGGTCGAATTAAGGCCCTATTTATAATATAACATGCCGTGTTAACGGTTTTCGTCCAAAAGTATTGGGGAAGCTTGTATTGGTTCAACATGATCCTTACCATATCGTCAAGGGTTCTATTCTTTCTTTCCACAACTCCATTTTGTTGTGGAGTTCTAGGACAAGCAAAATCATGACCTAAACCATACTTTTCACAAAATCTTTTAAAATCGGCATTGTCAAATTCTCTCCCATGATCACTTCTAATTTTGTTGATCATAATGTCTTTCTCATTTTGAATACGTTTACAAAAAGTAACAGATTCACGAAAGGTATCACGTTTATTAGCAAGAAAAATAACCCAAGTGAATCTCGAAAAATCATCAACTAAAACAAACGCATAAAGTTTACCACCAAGACTAGACACTCTGCTGGGACCGAAGATGTCCATATGAATAATTTGAAGTGGTCTAGTAGTACTTACCGAGTTGATTGATTTGAAAGAAGATTTTGCCAACTTACTTTTCTCACATTCTCCACATACCATGTCTTTCTTGACCGGAATGCTTGGGAGTCCTCTAACTAGATTCTTAGTGGCAAGTCGGGAGATGGTGTCCATGTTGGCGTATCTAAGTCTCATATGCCAAAGCCAACTTTCATCATTCTTTGCTACTAGACACCTTTTATTGTTAGTACTTTCAACAAGATAAAGAACATAGATATTATTTTCTCTAATACCTTCATATACGGTAGATCCACTAGTGCTATTGGTGATGAAGTACTTGTGCTTAACAAAGTTAATAATATAGCCATTATCCGTGAGATGGCTAATGCTAAGAAGGTTGTGCTTTAGATTAGTAACAAGACAAACATTTTTAATGAATGGATAAGGAGGGGAGCCGATATTACGATTTCCTATGATGTACCCCTTTAGATTGTGGTCGAAGGATACGTGTCCTTCTTTCTTTATCGATAGCGTTGCAAATAGAGAAGCATCACCGGTCATGTGCTGTGAGCACTCGCTATCGAGAATCCATTTGCTCCTAGCATGCGAAGGAGAGTTCACCTATAAAACAAGTTGAAGATGAAGACTTTGGTACCCAAGAATATTTGGGTCCTTGAGTGTTAGTTTTAGGAACCCATTTAAATATTTTCATGTTAACATGTTTTCTCATGTGACAATAATAAGAAGTGTGTCCAAGGAGACCACAATAGTGGCATATCTTTGGTGGCATAGATCTAGACGGTAGTAAGTGAGTGTTATGTGGAATTCTAGAATGATGAGTTTTGACATGATTATTTTTGCGATAATAGAAGAAAGCATGATGAGAAATATTTTTCTTGATAGAGGGTCCTTTTTGTGTATGCATATGATTAGGAAAGGACCTATGTGAAGTATTCTTGTGAGTGATATGCCTTTGTACTTTAGTGTGAAATATATCTTATCTACTAGTATCTTGCTATTTGCAAGAAGGTCATTGTATTTGATAGAGGTGGCATATTCGCTTTGATTTACAGCAAGTATATTGTGCATGGCAAATTCATATCCTTCTTTGAGGGATTGAATTTTGACGTCCTTTTTCTTGATGACGTCTTGTGATTCTTGGAATTTTAGTCGTGAAGACTCCATCACATCCGTGTCAGAAATAGAAGATTTTCCTTTTATATCAAAGATGACATTGGAAAGTTGTTTTATTTCTTGTTTGTGAGTATCAATCTCTTTGAGAGACTTTTTATATTTATTTCTAATGACCTTGTGTTCATCGTGTAATTCAAGAATGGCATCTTCTAATTCATTATAAGAAAGAGCATTCATGGAGAAGTCATCGAGTACCTCAGTTGCCATGAGACAAATGTTTGTATTGTGCCTGCATTCTTTGTCGTTGTCTGAATCGCTAGCATCACTCTTACACCAGATACTAGTATTGGCATATTTCCTAGAAGATGAGCTTCCTTTGTTGGACTTCTCGTATTTGTTTGTTTCTTTTCTTGCCATGGGACAATCTTTCTTGATGTGTCTGGTTCTTCTGCAGTTGTAGCATGAGGGCTCTTCATCGTTGTCCCGTCTTGCATGGTTAACTTTGTTGAATTTGAGAAACTTTCGAAAGTATTTGGCGATGAGAGCTATTTCTTCATCGTCCGATTCATCATCATCGGAGCTATCCTTTGAAAAGGACTTCGTAGTCTTGAGAGCCAGAGACTTTTCTTTTTCCTTCATCTTCTCCTTCTTCTTTTCTTGAGCGGAAGATTCTTCTTGTTCCTTCATGTCCAGCTCGTGGGTCATAAATTTTCCCATGAGGGTTTCAAGGTTCATAGTTGTCAAATCATTCCCTTTAATGATGGCAGTAGCTTTAGGATTCCATCCTTTGGTTAATTCCCGAAGGATTTTTTAATCTTTTCATAAGTGGGATATTCTTTGCCAAGAGAAGAGAGACGGTTAACGATATCACAGAATCGAGTAAACATAATAGTAATAGACTCATCTTGTTTCATTTTAAAGGATTTATATTCTTGGGTGAGTCTACTAATCTTGGATTCCTTTACTTGAGAAGTTCCCTCATGAGTAATTTCCAAAAGTCTCCAGATTTCACTAGAGGTCTTGCAGATAGATAGCCTATTGAATTCATTGCTATCGAGGGCAAAGTAGAGGGCATTCATAGCCTTAGCGTCTCGACTAGCAATCTTCTTATCATTCTCGGTAAGTCTATCTTTAAGGGTTTTTGAGACTACTTCCTCAATAACCATGGAAGATATAGGAATGTCGTTAACGACACAATCCCATAAATTATAGTCTAGGGAATTCAAATAAATGCCCATCCTAATCTTCCAATAGTTATAGTTAGTTCCTTCAAATAGAGAAGGTCTATTTGTGGATTGTCCCTCATTGTGGAATGAGTTGGTACTATGGTTAGTGGCTATGGATCTCTCTAAGGATGTAAATCAAAATCAAGTGACAATGCTCTGATACCAATGGTGGAATCCTAGAGGGGGATGAATAGGGTAATAAGCTAATTGCCAATAATGATTAGCAATTAAAAGTATAATTAAGGAGAGAGAGATTCAAACACTCGATGTATCCTGCTATCCTCCCAAGGGGCACTCCAGTCCCGGAACTCTCTCCGGTTTTAATGCACAATTTGAGTAAATAGTTACACACGAGTTTGGATCCGAAGAACTCGTCAGCTTCAACGCGAGTTTGAATTCGAAGAGCTCGTCAACTTCTTACACACGAGTTTTCCTCCGAAGGCTCCTCAACTTCTTCAACACAAGTTTTCCTCTGAAGGCTCGTCAACTTCAATAAGAAAGAAAGAGGGCTTTTGATCTTCTACAACACTTTGAAGATCGAAGATTACAACTCTTGAATACTCTAGCACTTTTTGGTTGCATGACAAATTAAAACTTTGGATAGAGTAGTAATGGTGAGGCTCTTGGTTGTTGAGAAAATTTAAGGCTTAAGTGGATGGCTTTAAAGAGAAGGCACAACCACCTTAAATAGAGCACCAAGAGAGTTAGTCATTTAATGCTCCAAACGCATAGCTGACGGAATTCCGTCAGTATGGGACAATATTCCGTCGGTATACCGTTCTGAACAGTAACAGTAATAAATCTATCCGTTGGTGCATTTAATGCTAAGATTCGTCCATTCAAAAATCAAAATTAAAGCAGACGGATTACCGACGGTACAGATCGGTATACCATCTGAGTACTGATTATCTTTACAGAACTGTTTCTATGTAAGAAACCGGTATACCGTCGGTATACTGTGCGGTATGTCGTCGGTATGTCGATTATCTTCACCGAACTGTTTCTGTGTAAGAAACTGGTATACCGTCGATATACTGAGGTATGCCGTCGGTATGACGATTATCTTCACAGAACTTGTTTATGTGTAAGAAACTGGTATACCGTCGGTATACTGCGATATGTCGATTATCTTCACAAAAAATTTTCTGTGTAAGAAATTGGCATACTGTCGGTATGCTACGGTATGACGTGGGTATGCCGATTATCTTTACAGAACCTTTTCCCGTCGGTCTTCCGTTGTAAGTATATCAAGTGATTTTCGAAGGGTATTTTATAAGGATTTTTGGTTTGTCATCCACCTTAAGTGTTTCATAGTAAGTCCTAGACCTTGTACAGACTCTAGGACCTTGAATCTTTTGAGAGAAGACTTTTGAGTATGCGGTGGTTTCTCTTCAGTCTTTCCTTTAAATTATTCCATAAGTCTTCTGTATGGCTTTGATAAAATGATTTTTTTTTGTAGCAGCCTTTGAAAGCTTGATAGTATATTTGTTGCTGACAAGATAGAGAAAACTAAAACACGAAGATGCAGTTAATGTTATCAAAATCAATGTATCAACAAACTCTTCAGAACTGTCATATTATATGGTGTTGCTGAAATTCTGTCACGCTTATAAATGAACCGTTGTCATAGCCTCTTTTAAAAGGGTCTGTAGTATTTTCGATAGTCTATCTGGTTTCTTCCTCTGAGAAGCTTCTTCTTCTTCTTCTTTTTCTTCTTCTTCTTCTTCTTCTTCTTCTTCTTCTTCTTCTTCTTCTTCTTCTTCTTTCATCATCATCATTTTGGCTCTGATACCACTTTGTTGGATACAAAGAGGAGAATAACACAAACAATGATGTTTGATTCAAGAGCTTGAATAAATAACTTTATTTCTTTCTTTGCTTGCTTGATTTTTTTCCTACTCTATATCCATTTGCTTACATAGCTATTTATAGGACTCAAGATACATCAAACATAATGAATATGACTTAGGTTTTCCAAATACATTCATGCATGCAATAATGAACTTGACTCTTGGGATATCTAAGTGCATGCACACATAATTTGGTTTACATTTCAAACACTATATGAAAGAAAAGGCATATTGGATCACAAAAACCATCTTTGTTTGGAGTACTCCAAAGCATTTATCTTATACGAAATTTAGCAATTGACTACTCTTAATAGTAAACATGTGAGGCCTAATATATATTGGTATCCTACTCAAAAGAACGGATATTATTGTTGAGGTAGATAAAAGTAAGAAGCCAATGACACGAAGTAACAACAACTCTTACTTTATCCATTTTTTCTGTAAGTTCATCTTCTCTAGAATTTACGTCAACAAAGCAAATGAGCACAAAAACGTATATAAGAAATCAGAAGAATTTTCAAAGACCATAGGAGATACTTTGCATTGTTGGAGTCCAGTCTGGATTTGGTAACAACATACTTGTGGAATCCAAACCTTATTAAATATTTGATTTGATTAGATTTGGATGTCCATAATTTGTTTTGTGCTATTTTAGATATAATAGGATTCTTATTTTAGGAAATTCTATTATGATCTAAAATAGGATAATTGATGGGCTATTTTAGATGAAATAGGATTCTTATTTGAGGGCTTCATAATTAAGAAATTATATTATGACCTAAAATATGATTTTTTTTCATCATATATATATGGTGTGAGGGTGGAGGCACAAAGAATAAGCACAAAGCACAAAAGTGGAGATTCGGGGTGCTTGTACACAAGAAAATCTAAGAGAAAGTCCGTACTTTGCTCTTAGGACTTCGTAATCCAAGATAGAAGGAAGAAGAAGATCTAATCGATGAGTCGTCAACTTCGGTCTACGGGTTGGTGAGTGATCTCAATTATAATCTTTTGTTTTTCTTCTTGAGAGTGGTGAAGGGGTTGAACCTATTAGGGCAAAGGGCTCAACATGAGTTCTGTCAATCTTGTAATTTTATCTGAGTTATTAAAGGCTAAGATTTGTCCAGGTGACGTATGCCACTGCCATATACTTGTTTTCATCTTGTGCTTGGTGTCTGTTAAACAGGGGTTGGTTTTGGTCAGGTGGGTTGGCAAACACTTTCGTACATGCCCAATAATTGGCATCAAAGCAAATGTTCGATTCGTTCTGGTTTGATACCCAACAATTGGTATCAGAGCTTTGGAGGTTCTGGCAACCATGTCTACGGAGCAGATGAACACTCGTATGATCACTCTCACAGGAAGAAACAGGATAATTTGGAAGCCAAGGATGGAGGATCTACTCTGGTACAAGGACTTACATGGTCCGTTGGAGGACGATAGCACAAAGCCAACGGACAAAGCTACTGAAGACTGGAAATGACTGGATCAGAAGGCCATTGGATTTATCCGCCAATGGTTGGATGATTCAGTGTTTCACCACGTGTCCATGGAGAGTTCGACAAAACCATTACGGGAGAAGCTGCATTCGCTGTACGAAAGAAAAACGACTCACAAAAAGGCGTTTCTTATTTGCCAACTTGTCAACTCCAAGTACACGGAGGGTGCCATAGTGGCACAACATCTGAACAGTTTTAAGATATCATCAATCAGCTATCTGCAATGAAGATGGTGATTGATGATGAGCTTCAGGCCCAACTGCTCTTGAGTTTTCTGCCAAAAAGCTGGAAGACGTTGGTAGTGTCGGTGAGCAACTTCGCGACTGATGGAGTTGTCACGATGGAGGCAGTCAAAAGTAGCTTGTTGAATGAGGAGGTCTGGCGCAAGCAAATGAATTATCGTAGGAGTCCGCTCTGGTGACTTCTTACGAAAAGGGAAGACCCACGCCACAAGCGAGGACAGGGAAAAGTTCTCGAGATCTTGTATTGTGGACCGTGTTTGCCAGTGATTGTAAAAGTACAGAACAATTTTATAGGATGACTGAACTTAGACTCACAATACAAACTCGCTCGTACAAAGAAAGCCTAGGAATGAAAACCTAGGTACAACAATCTAAGTACGATTATTTATTTTTGATTCTGGGGGGTGACGGTAGAGGCTCGGGAAAGCGACGGCAGCTCTGCCTTACTCCTTGGACGATCGGACGTAGCCTTGGCTCTGATGAAGAAATGCTTTCGAAATGTATGGGGAGACTCTTCTGTGCGTGCCTTTTGTCTCTCTGTGTGTTCAACCGAGGTCTCTCCTCTCTCCCCTCTTTTTTTTGCAAGGGAATGTCACCTTGCTATTTATAGGAGTGGGGTGTGATCATTAGGTTTTGTAATGGTTGCCCCTTGAAAAGTCAGCGGTTTAGGGATTAATTACCATTTTCCTTGATCCTATTTTGTTGGCAATTAATCTGGCCGTTAATCTTGATTGCAACAAATCTGGGCAGTTAATGTTGATTGCGTCAAATCTATATGGGCAATTAATATTGATTACCACGAATCTTCATGATTTATTATGACAAGCTCGGATCTCCTGCCACGTGTTCAATCTTCTTGATTGCATTAAATCTGATTTGATCCGGGTAATTATGATGATTGCACTAAATCTGGTTGTTGGGATTTGTTGATAAATCTTGATTGATTTGATGCCACGTGTCCAACAATCATTATGCTGCGAGCCGGGGGAAACTGATCTTTTGTCACGTGTCCTAACCGCGAGCCACGGGGACAGGGTGTCTTGACAGAGCCGCATGAGGGTGGCTTCAGGATTTGAACCGCATGAAGATAGCAGCCGTATAGGCGTGGCCTCCGAAATCTGAGCCGCATGAGGGTGGTTTTCGACTGAACCGCATACGGCTGGCCACGTGTCAAGACTGCATGGGCGTGGCCTCTCAGCATTTGAGCCGCATGGAGATGGTCCCTACGATCCGAGCCGCATGAGGGTAGCGACCGCATGGGGGTGGCCCCCATGATCCGAGCCGCATAGGAGTAGCAGCCGCATGGGGGTAGCCTCAACCTGAACCGTATAAGGATAGCCACATGTCAGAGCCACATGGAATGAAGTGCTTTGGAATTCGGTGGATCGTGCCAGCTATAGAGATTTTCTTTATTTTCCTAGGAGCACGCCATTATGTAAGAGTCATCATTACAGCTTTATGTCAGAGCTGTCAAACCTTCGTGTCAGAGCCGTCGCTTCGCATTAATTGAGCCAGCTGCATAAATTAATATTGCCCGGTTTGTGAAGGACTTTTTGAACCGCATAAGGCCACGTGGCTCGCTGGAAATTTCTGAACCGCATGAACTCTAATGGACGTTTGAGCCGCATGGAACTCCCCTAGTCTTGAGCCGCATAGGATGTCATGTTCATTTCCATGCTTCTACAAGACCCCCTTCAAAGTTTTCAATTTTGAAAAATTGAAATACTTTGAATGAGAAGCATGGCTATGTCCACATAAGCTCTCCTGGCCGCATAGGATGTTCTGGTTGCATGGACTTCTTAGCCGCATGGCCTTCCTGGCCGCATGAGATGTTTTGGCCGTATGGACTTCTTAGCCGCATGGCCTTCATGGCCGTATGGGATGTTCTGGCCGCATGGACTTCTTAGCCGCATGGCCTTCCTAGCCGCATTGATCGCTCTGGCCGCATGGACCGCTCTGGCCGCATGCTGTCTTTTTGCCACGTAGGCGTCATTAATTGCACTTGATTCGTTTTTTGATTTAGAGCCGTCTTTTGGGGGAATCCCAAGAGTCGGTTCATTAAATATTTGGATTTTGTGCTTTGATGAATCTCCTTTATGAGAGGGGACGAAATCCTAGGAGTCAGTTTTGCCTGCAGCACACGACCCGAAGCGTTCATCGGTCCACGTGCCCCCCTTTTGTCCTTCTATAAATAAGAATTATTTGGAGAAAGAAACTCTTTACTCTCTTTTCCGATTTAAGCTCTTCTTGCCCTAACTGTCGTCTTCTTCTTCTTCTTCTTCGATCCTTCGATGGCCCCCAAGCCTTCCAAGGCTACTACGAAGGGTAAGGGAGTGGCTTCTACGTCAACTGCGGTGCCTGAAGTTTATCCCGACGTCCATCCCACCATTGCAGGTAAGGGTTTTGGCAGAATTTGCACAACTCAGAACTTTCACCATCATGGCTATGTCGTATATTTTATGCGCGGGCCTTCCTCGTCTTTATGAATCTACATACTGTGCTATGTGTGCCGCATGTACCTCCCATGTCCGAGCCGTATTAGAGTATGCCCGTGTCCGAGCCGCATGGTAGCCGTCTTGCAGCCGCATGAGCACTTTGCGATTTGAACCGCATAAAGGCCTGTTGCGTAAGTCCCTCTGAGCTGAGCCGCGTGAAGTCCCATTAAACATGATCGCATAAGCCTCCCTTTGAACTGTGCTGCATAAGCTCATCTAGACTAGGCCACAGAATGCCCTGGCCATCTTCTTAACTTTGTTTCTTTTATCTTTGATTCTTGCAGCATCCCTGCCGAAGGCTGAGATCATTGTGAAGGAAGAGCTGTTGCCTCCTTTCATCAAACAAGAGCCATCGCTTGTTAAGGAGGAGGTGATACCAAAAATGGAGGAACAAAAAAAAGAGCTGGCGTCTATAGGGGAGGGAGACACTCCCAACATTGAAGTTGCTGTAAAGGAGGAGCCCCAGTCTGAAGGTGGTAGTATCGTGAGTTCTGACCCTCCTGCTCCGGACGATGATCTTACTCAAATAAATCCTTCATATGAAAAATGGTTGAGGGATTGGTATATGCGCCCCCACAACTAGGATCCGTGGGGCTCCCATGAATGTTCGTCTTTTGTCTTGATATTTCTGTCTGTCTTTAGCTGTAGTTTGTATTTTGCTTCTTTTGGACATTAATGTAATCTTTTTTTCTTCTTGTCTGAATGAAACGATGGAGAACTTTTCTGGTTTGCTCATGAGATGTAGTCATGTGAATGTAACTGATTTTGAATGAACAGAATACATTCGCTCTACTCTTTGAGAGACTTTTTTGTGGACCTATTATCCTTGGCGTACCCTGGTTCTGGATACGGATAATAAGACGAGAGAGAAAACCAACATACTTACTCAGAGGTAATAAGGACGTGGTAAATATGAGGGTTTCTTTAATGGAGCCTTCCCACTCAGAGGTAATGAGGACATGGCAGGAGTGGGCTCCATGAAGGGTAGATAGAACAACTCAGAGGTAATGAGGACGTGGAAGTTCTATGTGAGGGATGGTTTATTTTTGATGGATGGGAAACAACTCAGAGGTAACATCGACGTGGTTGTTCCGGAGAATTTCTGGATCTGTTACCCTTTTTGTGCACTGAAAGTGTAGGTATTGGATCATGAGGGAGGAGTTATTTTAGGCAGAAAGTTCAGAGGTATAATCATACATGACTTACTACCCAAAAGATGCGATATAGATTCATCTGTAGTGACCAGAGTGTAAGTTCAGCGGTACCTGCGGATACATAACTCGACAATCTGGGAGATTTGGAATCGAAATGTGAGTTCAGCAGTACCAGAGGGTACATAACTCGTCATTCTGGAATATTTGGAGTAGGAATGTGAGTTCAGCGGTACGGAGGGTACATAACCCAACAATCTGGAAGATTTGCAGAATGTAAGTTCAGCGGTACCAGAGGGTACATAACTCAACACCCTGGAAGATTTGGAGGATGTCGTTTTAGACGTAATACTTCTTTAGGAACTTGCCATTGATGGGCAACATGAGCAAGTCTCCATTTTGTTTTGTGAGGCGGTAAGCTCCATTGGAGAATACAACATCGATAATGAACGGGCCTTCCCACTTTGGTTGGAACTTGTCGGCGATTTTGTGAGTCATAACCATTGGCCTCCGAACTGCCAGAACGAGATCACCTACGTGGAATGTTCTGATTTTAACCTTCTTGTTGAAGGCTCCGGAGATACGGGCTTGGTACAACTCGATTCGTTGTTGAGCTAACATGCGCTTCTCATCTAGGGCCTCCAACTCTTGTAGTCGGCGATGGTGATTATCATCTGTCGTCAATCGATAGGTGAGGGCAACTCGGAATGAAGGGATTTGAGTCTCCAGTGGGAGAATTGCCTCACTCCCATATACCAGAGAGAATGGTGTGTTCCCGATGGCAGTCTGTACTGTAGTTCGGTACGCCCACAAGCATTCGCCAAGCTTTTCATTCCAGTCGTGTTTGTTTGATGACACAAACTTCTTGAGAAGCTTGATGATTGTTTTGTTGAATGCTTCAGCCAGACCATTAGCCGTCGGGTTGTACGGCGTTGAAGTAATATTCTGGATTCGGTGTTTGTCGGAAAACTGATAGAAGGCGTGGCTTGCGAACTGCGGACCATTGTCGTGGATGATCCTTCGGGGCAGTCCAAAGCGGTAGATAACATGATGCTTGAGGAAGCTGATCACATTTGAAGTCTTCACTTCTTCTAGCGGAATAGCCTCCGTCCATTTAGAGAAGTAATCTGTGATTGTGAGTATGAAGCGATGTCCTCGGGACGAAGGCAGAGTGATTGGACCAATGATGTCCATTTCCCATGCTTTGAATGGCCAGGATGCCACCGTCGGATGTAGAAACTCGGATGGCTGGTGGATGAAATTTGCGTGAACTTGACAAGCTTTGTATTTTTGTGCATAGTCTATTGCATCTGCAACCATCGTGGGCCAGTAATGGCCCATTCGGCGAAGGCGATCTTGTAATTTCGGGCCAGGCAGATGGGCCCCACAGATGCCATCATGAGATTCACGCACGACTTCTTTGGCTTTTGTATTTGACAGACATCGAAGCAGTAATCCATCGTATGACCGTCGATATAGCATTTTCGTCTCTGTATCGTAAAAGAATCTGAGGGAACGCCTTCTGATAGAAGTGGCTTCCTTCGTATTCTCTTGCAGGATGTCGTAGACAACAAAGTCGATGAATGGTTATCTCCAGTCTGGGGTTTCATCGACTGTCAGAGCGGAGTAAATCTCCACACATTGAACATTATTCTTGGGACAGACCAATTCACGGCCTATTATGTCAACCAAGTGGTGAGCATGATTCGACACTGCTAAGGAAGCGGCAAGGCCTGCTAGGGCATCGGCTTCAATGTTCTGGAGCCTGGGAACATGTTCTATGAAGAACCCCTCCAAGGACGAGATGATGTCAATCGCTATTTGGTGATAGGGGATCATGTCTTCATGACGCACTTCGTATGAGCCTCGGATCTGGTTAACGATTAGTTGCGAATCGCCATATGCTTCAAGGTACTCTACCCCCAGCTCCTTTGCAAGTCGGAGGCCAATGAACAAAGCGTTGCACTCGGCCACATTGTTCGAACAGGGCTCAGTGAAGGAATAAGCCCGATTGATCACTAGCCCGATGGGAGAAATCGGCACTACTCCGACTCCAACGACGATGTTGCCCTTGGGCCCAGTTCTAGAAGCGCCGTCGAAGAACATTCGCCATACGGTATCATGGGAGGCCATATTTGAATTGGCAACCTCATCTGGAATCTCTTCATCTATTCTGGTTAACTCCGATCCTAGATGAGCTGCTAAAAAGTCTGCCAGAGCTTAACCTTTAACAACCCTTTTATGAGACGAAGATCATGTGGTAGGGGGACAGTAATATCGCCCAGGTAGCGAGACGAGAGCTGAGTGCCCCTGGCTTGGTCATTGTAGGTCCTAAAAAATCAAGTTGCACCTATTAACAAAGTCAAAAAATCAAGAAATACAACTTTCAAATGAACTGCACAGACATCAGATTGCGCATCATTCCGATTGCGTACACCGGACTGCGCATCATTTCAACTGCGCAGGCTGACGTGGCAATGTCATCATTATCTGACAAAATCAAATCTTTCTGACAGCTGACAGCACAAAGAATGAGGAGACTGTTCGTTTATTGTGCCGCACAGCGCTCGAGGACAGCTGTACATGCAGCGCAATCCAGTGCCTGTGTAATCCAGTGCCTGCGCAATCCATGTCAGCGCAATCCGAAGTCAGCGCAATTCATGTGGCACACTTCATCATGACAATTGATAAAAGTATACGTGGCATTCATGCCATCAATTGCTCGTTACGTGGCAACCGTCTACACACGATCATGCGCATTTCAATCAAATGATGCCATGTGTCCAAGACAGTTGGCCCACGACCAGACAACTACCTGCGCAGTCTGATGCTGCACAATCCAGTGCCTGCGTAATCCAACTTGCGCCATCCAGAATAACTAAAAAAGTTAGTTATTTCCAGAACTCTATAAATAGAGTTTCAAGTCTTCATTCAAGGGGATCAGACATAAAAAGTTCAGAAATATCAGAGAGTTCAAAAGTTCTTGCCCAAGTGCTGCTGCATTCTTTCGAGGCTTTTGCCTTCAACTTCAACTTCAGAGGCTACCGTCTTCAAAGTTCACATCGTCCAAGGGATAAAGCAATCGTCTTCTAGATTGGATTCCTACAGTTGTACTTTCCCAGAATTCTTGTAATTTTTACAAAGTTTGTATCAATAAAGTTTCATACTTTTGTTTTTGCAAACAAAATGGCGACTCTGCTGGGGACGACTTTCTCCTCCGACGAGGAAGTGACAACTCAATGTGACGTAGCGTCTATCGGGAAGATGCAGAAGACGCTGGTTGTGAAGGTCAACCAGACGGCCTACGAAGCCATGATCAATTCCAAAACTACTCCTCGCACTGCAACCACTTCTGCCACGAGCAAAGTGTGCCCAGTGTGGGTCTCCAAGACTGCTGCGCAGTCCATTAACTCTGCCAGCAAGACTGCTGCACATTCTGCCAAGAAGCCTGCTGCACAATCTGCTGCATAGTCTACAGTTGCTGCCACTAAGACTGTTGTACAATCTGTCTCTATCACAAATGTGCAATCTGCTGTTGCCAGTACACAGAAGACTTCTTATGCTGCCTTGTCAAAGTATAAGACTCCTCTGCCTCTGGTGCAGTTGGATGCCAATCTTCCTACGTAAACCAATACTCCAGCAACTAGAGTACATCCTAAACACTCTGTGGCCAGAACTCTTGATGCACAAACCACAGTGTCTGTGGCCAGAACCAGAAAGTCATTTGCCAAAGACTCTCCTGTGCAACCTGCCAGTGCGCCATCCACCCATGCGCAAACCATGTCTGCGCAATCCAAGAGAGACAGCCCTTTGGCTAATCTCTCTTCTTCTCACAACAAAGGGAAGAGTGCTGCTCCTCTCCAACACCCTGCTGCTCCTGCGCAATCCACTGGGGGTAGTCTTTTGGCTATTCCTCCTACTCTTCAGAACAAAGGAAAGGGCCCTTTGGTCTTTTCTCAAACTTCCTCGTCCCTTGACTTGGAAGACAACAAAGGGAAACGCTCTTTAGCTAACCCTTCTTTACAAAATAAAGAAAAAGGCCCTTTGGTCTTTTCTCAGTCTTCTTCGGTCTTTACCGTAGAAGATCCTACTGAACGTGCTTCGGCATCGGTCAGCACAAAAATTCTTTCAAACAAGGATTCTTCTCTCCATGTTAAAAGAACTTGTACTGATCAAAGAGGTATTCTGCCTACTCCGGTAGCAGAATTCCAAGATCTTCCAACCCTCAAAATCTCCCGTTCAAGACAGGAAAAATTGCTGGTGTCTAAAACAGAAACCCCTGGGGGTGAGTTTGCTGATCTAAGAACTTATCTCAACAGGCCAACTTCGGTGAAACGTAAACAGCCAATGCCGAAGACCAACCATCATCAGAAACAAACTTCCAGGATCAAGAATCCGGACTCCTATGCCAATGAAATGAGCACTTCCCTGTACACTCAAGGGACAAAACATTTGAAGAACCGGAACCATGTTCCGAATGTTATCAAAGAACACATCCTTCGCACTTTTGCTCGTCCTGTTGTTGTTCCTGATCTCCGAGAACACCTCCAGCAAAGGCGGGACAACACTTCAACACTTCCAATTCAACCAAGTGATCATCATCATTGTAATCACAAGGTTGTTATCAAGTGTTGTTGTCAAACAACTAGACGATCTGTCTTCGATCGTCTGAATTTTTCTAACTCTGAACCTATGTCGGAAGATGAAGATGAAGTTCTGTACGCTTTCGTCAACATGACTTCCAGAGACACTGGGGGTAGGAAGTACTCTAAGCACGGGAAGCCTCGCAAGCCAAGCCAACGGTATTTGGATTTACTCCAAGAATCCTCTGAAGGAGTATTCCAACATACTAGATCCCGAAGCCGAGACACAATCGGTCAAAGGAATCTTCAAGATCTTTTTGAACGTCATCTTCCTTCTCATTCAGGAGATGATTCTTTCTCCGATTATGATGCATACAGCGAAAGCTCAGAACAAACAGTGTCCTCCACTGTACCCAGAGAAGTGACAGCTTATGTTGTCAATGAAGATCCCGATGCTTCTAGTTCAGCTAATCAAGAACAAAGAATAGCTGCACTAGAAGATAAGTTGAAGACCATGGCTGAGATGGTCGCAAGTATGCATTCCATCATTGTGGCTCAGCACACAGTGCCATCGACCATACCGCCTGCAAATCCTGAGATCATAGCAACGTCGGTGCCTGTTAATACAGGGCTCGGGGTAGCATCTCTTCCGGTACCTCCTGTACAAGTCCAACCTACACCCAGTCAGTCAAGTGCTGGGGGTAGTACTTATTATGCTGTTCTTCCTCCTAATACTGTGGTTAAGCCTGCTCCTTCTACATCAGTGAAAGATGCCAATGAAGTTGTGAAGCTCCTACGAACTCAGTTTGAAGCTTTCAAGGAGAAGGACAACTTGCAAAGATTGGGGATCAAGCAACCTTATCCAGTTGAATGGAAGGAAGTTCCATTTTCTTCGAAGTACAAGATCCCAACCATCTCGCTGTTTGATGGCAGCACATCTCCCAGTCAGTTCATTAACCACTTTGAGGTTATGACTATTCAACTTCAACCAAATGACGCTCTTCTTACCAGAGTATTCGTCGGCGGTTTAGCCGGCGTAGCATACGATTGGTATAGAAGCTTGCCCGATGGTTGTTTCACCTCCTTCTCTAGCTTAAAGCAAATCTTCTTGGAACAATTTTATGAGGGGATCAATGACATAACTATGTCAGCCCTCAATAAAATCAAACAAAAGCATAATGAAACTGCTGAGAGTTTCATTGAAAGGTTTCGTCGGGAAGCTTTAAAAATGCCTCCTGGAACTTCGGCTGCTGTCACCATAGACACCTATAAGGCAAATCTATTGCCCATCATCAGCATGTGGACGGGGTCTACTCAGTTCCAAGACTGGCCATCCTTCATTGTCAACGCTAAAGTCGCTGAAGTTAGTGCTGACAAATTCAAGCAGCTAGGGGTACAGATGTCTAACCCCGACTGGGATGAACACCAAACATCAGGTGGTAGCAATCGCCAGAACAACCGCAAACCAAAAGAAACTTTGAACATCAAGTTGAACAAGAACAAAGAATCTCTGGCGGTTAACGTAGCTCCTCCTACGTCCACTTCTACTCCTTCAGTACCTCCACCGAGAGAACCTCGTCCTAAAGTAGAGTATTCTTTTGACGAGAATGACACAGCGAGCATCTTTGATTGCTTAATCAAAAGCAATAAAATTCAACTTCCAGATCCAAAGAAGCTCGATGTAGTTGGTAAGACTGATCATCCTAAGTACTGTGTCTATCACAGGTTCATCGGACATCCCACTCGAGCATGTTATGTGCTCAAAGGTAGAATTCAGGAGCTGGTCAACGCTGGCGTTGTCACTCTGTAACAAGACGAGAAGACTGTTACTGCAAATATGGTATCAGTTCAGTTCGGTGACTTCCCGCCCCAGATGGTGCAACATGGTGTCATTCCTATCACCAAAGCTACTCTCGAGATTGAGAATCTCCCTCCTCCACGAAGTGAAGGTCTCGTCCCCTTGTCTTTTGACAATGGCGAGATTATGTGGATTCATCCGGATTTAGCCTCGGAGTTCGAACTTCCCTCTTCCTCCAAGAAGAAAGACCGCTCCAAAAGCAAGACAAAGATTTTCAATATGGTGTCTTTTGACCCCATAGTTGATGAAGAAATCTGCTGGGCACCAGATCAGGGAAAGCTTATCTAAAGGAGTACCCCGAAGCCCAAGAGAATCCTGCCTCTTCTTTTGAACCTGCTCCAATGCAACGTGCTTCTACTGAGGATATTCCTACTGCATCCTCACCGGTGGTGGTGTCCATTCCTCCCAAGCCAACAGTCGCTGATAAAGGCAAACATCAAGTCCGCTTCGACAAACCTTTGAAGAAGTCATCTCCTTCCGGACTTGAAAAGCCTTACAACTTTGACATCTTGGCTCAATTGGCCAATACACCGGCCCGGTTGTCAATCTTCGAGCTCTTATGCCTCTTTAAAGAGACTCAGGAAACTCTGAGCGAAGCTCTCAAGCAAGCTGAAACCTGCTTAGCTCTTCTGAAGAAGCCAAAAGTAGAGCCAGTTTCTTGCCTCCATTGTCATAGTGTGTTGGAGTTATTTCCAAACATAACTTTTACACAAGACGACATGTTGATGGAAGATAACAGGCACGATCGACCTCTCTACTATACAGGATATGTCGATTCAATGAAAGTCGATCGTATTCTGATAGATCCAGGGTCTGCTCTCAGCATTATGCCGAAGACAATGTTGGATGTGCTGAAAATCCCAGTGCATAGTCTCTCCAGTATAATCACCACCATCCTTGGGTTCAATCAGGGAAGGAGTGAACCTCTGGGCAAGATTCGTCTAAAACTCCAAATAGGCAATCTTCGCACAAAGGTTACCTTCTACATCATTGACAATCATGGTTGTTCCTACAATGCTTTGCTGGGAAGACCATTTCTACACGAACATAACATTGTCCCTTCGACTCTCCATCAATGTTTTAAATATGTGGATGATAATGGAGAGGTACAGAAGGAGGTTGCTGATCTCTATCCTTTTAAAGGCGTCGAAGCATATTGCAACGATGCTCGTATGTACAAGGATGAGTTCATGAAGGTTGTCCTGTCTTTGGATACTGAAGAAGAGCAAGAAATAGTGCCTAATGACACCCTCATTATTTCGGTCAAAGGGCGTGTTTCTCGTCCTCAATCCTCCAAGCCACTGGCTATTCACTTGTGTAAAATCCCTAAATTTCTACTATATTTTAGTACTGAATTTTTTTTATTTATATGTCGCATAGTCGTATTATACGTCGCGCGAGAATTTGCGTTTTTTCGTATTTACTCGTCGAGTGCGAATATGTGCGAGGTACATATTTTTAAAAAAATAGTTTTTGATTTTTTTCGGTAATGGTTTCAAAATTATATATAATAATTATTTTTATTAAAAGTTGTGAAAAGTATCTATCGAGGTTGCCAAAACTTATTATTTTAGTTATTTATAAAAGGCTATCTTATTTTAATAAGTGGTAATTTAGAAAAACTAGATTATGTGAATATTCTACTCGTGTAAAGCGCATGAAAATTATTTCATGTATATTTTCAAAATTTATTTTTATTATTTATAATAATTTATTTAGCAAGAAGGTATTTTAAATATGTAAATATTTATGTTTATTTTAGAAATTATTTTTACCTAAATTATTTAAAGGGAAATTTTGAAGATATTTCCTACTAATATTTAAAATATATATTGGAAATTTTGAAATGAATTATTATATAAATTTTATAAAAGATATTTTGGATATATTTGTGATAAATTAAATTATGATTTGATTTATTGATTTGAATTAAATAGTTTAATTTAAATGTGTACTTTATCTATATTTAAATAGGATTTGGATTTAGATATGAATGTATTGGTTTAAATTTAATAATAGAATTATCTATTTGGGTTTAAATAAATCCTAGTCTCTATCTACATTGGATTATATTTGATTGAGTTACTTTTAAATCAATTTGAATTAAATAGTGAAAAATCTAAGGGGAATTAAAACTCTTCTTAATCCTTATCTAGATAAGACTTTTGTAAACCGCTTGATTTTTTTTAAAATAAATATTTGTAGAATTTCTGGATTTTTAAATAACTATTATTGACTTATTATATAATTTAGATTATTTTATATATATTTAGTATAGTGCTCATTGGTGAATTTAGTATAAAAATATATATAAAGCTACTTTTCTAGTACATTAAGGATCTAAACTATATTATATAATTTCTTTTCCTCAAAATTTTAGGATTTATTTCATAACTTTTATTACTTTTTACATGTTACTTATATTGTACACTATTTACATAATATAGAATAAATGTCAAATTAGTATTAGATATTTCAGCTTGTATAAATGAGATTAGATGAAGATTGTTTAAATAAATATTAACTATAGTTATTATCTATAGTAATTTTAAATAATGTTATAGATAATTTAGATAAATATAAACTATATTTTAAATTAATACTAATTCTACTTCTACTTGGAAAACATCTCTATCTATATCATATCCTAATAAAGCAAACTCCCATTTATTTAAATCAAATCCTATCTAATTTAGAAGATAAATCTGAAATAAATACATATATAAATCTAATACATCCCCCTTTTATCATCCATAATTCAAAATTATTTTTAGTCCAATAGAAACTCTAAAATTCGTCATTAGAATTCAGCCCCGCTTTTTAGTAGCAAGACCAACTTGGAACGACGATATCTCCTAGCTCCGAACTCCGTTTCGCCTCCAATTTTTTTTAAAAGAAGCGTATCGAGGTAAGGTTTCCAAAAACATATTTTAATAAACAAAATTAGTTCTATAGATTTCTATAAAACTATTTGAGTATTAGATGTCCAAAAAATAAATGTATTTCAGTATTTTTACGATTTCGGGAGTTTCCGGAAACGAAAATGCGATCCGTTTAGTTTTTCGGAAAGTTAATACGAAAACCTATGCCATATCCTAATTTAGAATTTATTAAATAAATCTAATAGGTATATTATTAATTATAATTAGATAATAGACTATTTTCAGCATCCGGAGATGTTTATTTGGACCTTAGTTCCTCAGCAGCCGTTGTTCCACCTACTTTCCTGTCTGATCTTCACCACCACAGTGCTTTAGACCCAGGAAAGTATATCTTGCTAATTAACTGTCAATTATTTATTTTCTGTATTATTTATTTTGTTTCATATTGTTATTTTCCTTTGTTATAAATTGTGCGTCCAAGCCACACTTGGGTGCAAGCGACTCTATTAGTCGTTTTACTTTACTATATGCATGTTAACTTAGTTTTAGTGGACTACCTTCTTGTTGGAGAATATTCTTATATCTCCTTTGGCCATGACACACAAACTACACGGTTGGAGACATGTTGCTAGGGGCACGACTTATGGATTGGCCCTCTCTAAAGTCGTGTGACGGATAGATGATCATAACTGCTATGACTAGGGTTTTAGAGACTCAAGCAGTTACAAAACTGGACGAGCCATGGACATGACTTGAACAGTGTGGGAAATATTGGGGGAGGACAGCCGCTAGTGCGTATGAAAATCCAAACAGGTAAACCACAGTCTCCGGATAGAACTGTGGCAATTTATTTGCAGATGCCCTCTGACGTTTTGGACGTTACGGACGGATACGGATCACTGGATGCCAGTTACATACACATAGCCTAAAATCCTACCCATGCGCATGAAAGTTGTCCTCTAAATTGCACATTAGGCGGTTAGAATCTCCTTTGCATATTTATGTCTAGGATAGTCTTTTATATATTATTTTATTATTCTGATAGTTCATATTAGCTTGTTCTTCCTGTATCTTGCTACGTCCGTCTGAGGACCTGGTTATTCCCCAGGTGTGTGTTCATGTCTTTCGCAGGTATCTTAGCCGGGATCATGGTCTTCTCCATTTATTCGAAGATGGCGTGCCTTGGATCTTTCATGCTACTTTCGCCAATTCTTTTTGCATGTCATGTATCTCTTTTCTTTTTATTAGTTGGTAGTGGATTTGTCTCCGTCCAACTACATGTAAACAGACAAATTCTTACTTATTTCTATAAAAGTTTGATTTTATTTTGTGGATGAGATTAGTTAGTTGTGGTTTACTGTATTTTACTGCTTATGTATACATACAATGCCCATGTACTTCGTATGTATACAGCTGGCATGTCTACGTACTTAGTCCTACGTGTATTGGGACTGGGGCGTTACATGTTTTTGTGGTGGCCCATGCAGGTCGAGATAAATTGTTTGGTTACTTTATCGTACCAAGCAAGCCTGCGAATAGGATTAGAAGTCTAGGATCTCATCCACATACTTGACCTCTTTCCTCGATTCCATATTTGAACTACCGTTCGACTCATCAATTGCATCTTGCTTGATTCCTTCCATCATAATTATTATCTTCACTTCGTGCTTACTAGAGATTGACCCTACTAGTTAGATGTCCCAAACGCCCTTAGCTTAATTCTTTAAGTTGGGTAGAACACCCCACGACCTGACACACCCTTGACCATTAAGGGAATACCAATGGTATTATCTAGACCATAGAGACTAGAAAAATTTAAACCATTTGGTCAACCAAGCCTTGGTCAATAAAACCGTAGAATGATGGTATAGGAATAAACAAGACTTAGATTTCATGACCCTTAGACTATTCATATTTGTTCTTTATTTTAATCTTAATCTCGTGCCTATATTTTACCACCTTGACTAATGTTGCTACTATAATCTAGTTTTGCAAACTCATCCATTTATCGAGTTTGTTCATGACTTATGTTATTGAGCGCGCTCACTAACATATTGTCTATTCAGAACTGGTGCATGATGGTCTGATCAACCTAGTGCTCTTTGGTTCGCCTTTCACACTATTATCCTACGTGGTTGAGATATAGTTAAACTTACCCCTTAGAATCTCATCCACTATTGCCTTGACGATTTTTTTTTGAATTATTCGGCCGCCTTTGAACCACGTATTCGTATTCGATAATATCGTCTTTGAACTCTATATTGCTTTCGCTTTCACCTATTTTAGAAGGACGAAAGTGCTGTACTTGAATTTCCTCTAGCTATCCTATCTCTTGTGACCATTAACACTCGATGTGACTATATCTTTGTCTTAACTACTCGTCCCTTCCTCGACCTTCTATCACGACTTCCTAATTACTTCAATTAGGAGTGAATCTAATCGTTCTCCTAATCGTGCCATCAACCTACTCCCAAGAAACCATATCTTAAGTCTCTAAATTATTTATATGGATCCACTTAAAACTTTTAATCTTTTCCTTTTACGTTTATTAGCCATGTCCGTGATTTATTATCTAAATTAGGATTTTCTAATGCTTGTTTATGTTGTTTCTTGCCTCGCCCAAGGACTCGTCGAATTGTCATTACCAATATACCCCTTGTGCCTTCTTACTCCCTACTTATTCTTAATTTCGAGGACAAAATTCTTGTAAGTTGGGTTGGATGTAAAATCCCTAAATTTCTACAATATTTTAGTACTGAATTTTTTTTATTTATATGTCGCATAGTCGTATTATACGTCGCGCGGAAATTTGCATTTTTTCGTATTTACTCGTCGAGTGCGAATATGTGCGAGGTACATATTTTTAGAAAAATGGTTTTTGATTTTTTTCGGTAATGATTTCAAAATTATATATATAATAATTATTTTTATTAAAAGTTGTGAAAAGTATCTATCGAGGTTGCCAAAACTTATTATTTTAGTTATTTATAAAAGGCTATCTTATTTTAATAAGTGGTAATTTAGAAAAATTAGATTATGTGAATATTCTACTCGTGTAAAACGCATGAAAATTATTTCATGTATATTTTCAAAATTTATTTTTATTATTTATAATAATTTATTTAGCAAGAAGGTATTTTAAATATGTAAATATTTATGTTTATTTTAGAAATTATTTTTACCTAAATTATTTAAAGGGTAATTTTAAAATATTTCCTACTAATATTTAAAATATATATTAGAATTTTTGAAATTAATTATTATATAAATTTTATAAAAAGATATTTTGGATATATTTGTGATAAATTAAATTATGATTTGATTTATTGATTTAAATTAAATAGTTTAATTTAAATGTGCAATTTATCTATATTTAAATAGAATTTGGATTTAGATATGAATGTATTGGTTTAAATTTAATAATAGAATTATCTATTTGGGTTTAAATAAATCCTAGTCTCTATCTACATTGGATTATATTTGATTGAGTTACTTTTAAATCAATTTGAATTAAATAGTGAAAAATCTAAGGGGAATTAAAACTCTTCTTAATCCTTATCTAGATAAGACTTTTGTAAACCGCTTGATTTTTTTAAAATAAATATTTGTAGAATTTCTGGATTTTTAAATAACTATTATTGACTTATTATATAATTTGTATTATTTTATATATATTTAGTATAGTGCTCATTGGTGAATTTAGTATAAAAATATATATAAAGCTACTTTTCTAGTACATTAAGGATCTAAACTATATTATACAATTTCTTTTCCTCAAAATTTTAGTATTTATTTCATAACTTTATTACTTTTTACATGTTACTTATATTGTACACTATTTACATAATATAGAATAAATGTCAAATTAGTATTAGATATTTCAGCTTGTATAAATGAGATTAGATGAAGGTTGTTTAAATAAATATTTACTATAGTTATTATCTATAGTAATTTTAAATAATGTTATAGATAATTTAGATAAATATAAACTATATTTTAAATTAATACTAATCCTACTTCTACTTGGAAAACATCTCAATCTATATCATATCCTAATAAAGCAAACTCCCATTTATTTAAATCAAATCCTATCTAATTTAGGAGATAAATCTGAAATAAATACCTATATAAACCCAATACATCCCCCTTCTATCATCCATAATTCGAAATTATTTTTAGTCCAATAGAAACTCTAAAATTCGTCATTAGAATTCAGCCCCGTTTTTTAGTAGCAAGAGCAACTTGGAACGACGATATCTCCTAGCTCCGAACTCCATTTCTCCTCCAGTTTTTTCTAAAAGAAGCGAATCGAGGTAAGGTTTCTAAAAACATATTTTAATAAACAAAATTCGTTTTGTAGATTCTGTAAAACTATTTGAGTATTAGATGTCTGAAAAATAAACGTGTTTCAGTATTTTTGCGATTTCGGGAGTTTCCGGAAACGAAAATGCGACCCGTTTAGTTTTTTGGACAACTAATACGAAAACCTATGCCATATCCTAATTTAGAATTTATTAAATAAATATAATAGGTATAGTATTAATTATAATTAGATAATAGACTATTTTTAGCATCCGGAGATGTTTGTTTGGACCTTAGTTCCTCAGCTGCCGTTGTTCCACCTACTTTCCTGTCTGATCTTTGCCACCACAGTGCTTAGGACCCAGGCAAGTATACCTTGCTAATTAACTGTCAATTATTTATTTTCTGCATTATTTATTTTGTTTCATATTGTTATTTTCCTTTGTTATAAATTGCGCGTCCAAGCCACACTTGGGTGCAAGCGACTCTATTAGTCGTTTTACTTTACTATATGCATGTTAATTTAGTTTTAGTGGACTACCTTCTTGTTGGAGAATATTCTTATATCTCCTTTGGCCATGACACACACACTACACGGTTGGAGATATGTTGCTAGGGGCACGACTTATGGATTGGCCCTCTTTAAAGTCGTGTGACGGATAGATGATCGTAACTGCTATGACTAGGGTTTTAGAGACTCAAGCAGTTACAAAACTGGACGAGCCATAGACATGACTTGAACAGTGTGGGAAATATTGGGGGAGGACAGCCGCTAGTGCGTATGGAAATCCAAACAGGCAAAACAACAGTCTCCGGATGGAACTGTGGCAATTTATTTGCAGATGCCCTCTGACGTTTTGGACGTTACGGACGGATACGGATCACTGGATGCCAGTTACATACACATAGCCTAAAATCCTACCCATGCGCATGAAAGTTGTCCTCTAAATTGCACATTAGGCGGTTAGAATCTCCTTTGCATATTTGTGTCTAGGATAGTCTTTTATATTTTATTTTATTATTCTGACAGTTCATATTAGCTTGTTCTTCCTGTATCTTGCTACGTCCGTCTGAGGACCTGGTTATTCCCCAGGTGTGTGTTCATGTCTTTCGCAGGTATCTTAGCCGGGATCGTGGTCTTCTCCATTTATTCGAAGATGGCGTGCCTTGGACCTTTCATGCTACTTTTGCCAATTCTTTTTGGATGTCATGTATCTCTTTTCTTTTTATTAGTTGGTAGTGGATTTGTCTCCGCCCAACTACATGTAAACAGACAAATTCTTACTTATTTCTATAAAAGTTTGATTTTATTTTGTGGATGAGATTAGTTTGTTGTGGTTTACTGCATTTTACATCTTATGTATACATACAATACCCATGTACATCATATGTATACAGATGGCATGTCTACGTACTTAGTCCTACGTGTATTGGGACTGGGGCGTTACAACTTGCCAGTTCAAAAGCAATCAATTGATGATCAAGATCAAAGGGAGCTCACCTCTTCTGAGCCGCTTGTTATTGACTTACGTCGTGACAAGGACAAAAAGCAGCTCACTTCTTCGGAGCCACTTGTTATAGATGTATCTCATAACAAGGAGAAAAGGGAGCTCACCTCCTTTGAGCCGCTTGTTATCGACTTCCGTCGTAACAAAGCTAATCCTCCTCCATGTTCTTCTTCTCCCCCTCTTGTAATCAATCTGACTAAGCCTGCTAAGGCTAAAAGTCCTGCTGTAAATACCAATGTACAAATCAATTAAAAAGCATCTACTTTCCAGTATACTGATGTCATTTATCATGCTAAATGCTATTTGGATATGTTAGATAGCTATCAGTCATTTACAATGGGAGTTGTGCAATCTCTTCAAACAGAAGTTTCATGTGAATACGCAAAGGATTCATATCGTGTTGTTCCTGCTCGTAAGAAAGGCGAAAGTCTAATACTTTTTAGTAAAGGACCGGAACAACAATTCAGTTATACGGATGATAGCAAAGTTAATGACACGAGGCATCTTCAACTCCGTCGTTACAGTCAACAATCAAAAGACATCATCCGAAAGATGGGTTACGACTTCAAGAGCGGCCTCAACTACGGTAAAGGTAGAAAAACTCCTCTCCATACGGCTGTTCCAAAAGGAAAGTCAGATATGTACTACAGCAGGACCAAAAGAGGTCTCGGATATGCTTCTCCTCCGATGTTATCCCCAGCAGGCTCTGAATCTGATAGCGAGGAGCATTCTAACTCTTCTGATTCTAGATTATGGGATTCTGACACCAGCATCGGACAAGTTCATCGATTGACTATATCTTCTAATATGGTCTCCGTCGAACTTCCAGAAGGCTATGACGAAGATATTGAAGAAAGTTCTGAAATAGATCCTTGGGCCCAACGAATGGATACCCAATGGGAACTCCGATTCGAACAAAGGGAACCTCCTATCGAAGATTAATTGGTTCAAATTGATATAGGAGAGAGCGGGTCACCTCGTCCAATATTCATCAGCAAGAACCTTCCAGAGGCAGACAAGCAAGAATTAATTCTTCTGATTAAAGAATACATTGATGTCTTTACCTGGAGCTATGAAGACATGCCAGGACTAGATCCTAAAGTTGCTACTCATAAACTAAACATCTTGCCGAATGCAAAACCGATCAAACAACAACAACGGCATTTCAAGCCAGAAATGATGGACGCAATTGACGATGAAGTCAAGAAGCTTATTGCTTGTGGCTTTATTCGAGAAGAACAACATTCTGATTGGGTAGCTAATGTTGTCCCAGTTCTAAAGAAAATTGGCAAAGTTTGAGTCTGCATCGACTTTCGAGATCTTAATGAAGTATGTCCAAAAGATGAATTTTCTCTCCCTATCACGGACGTCATGATCGACAATACCTGTGGATTCGAAAGAATATCTTTCATGGACGGATTCTCCGGATATAATCAGATTCGGATGAATCCTGAAGATGAAAAGCATACTTCTTTCCGCACTCCTCGTGGAGTCTACTGCTATACTGTAATGCCATTTGGTCTCAAGAATGCTAGTGTAACATACTAACGAGCAATGAGTACCATCTTTCGAGATCATCTACGCAAGACTGTCGAATGCTATGTTGACGATATTGCTGTCAAGAGTCGTCTAAAGGAAGATCACATTCAAGACTTGAGAACTATCTTCAATCTCATGCGCCAACATCAACTCAGAATGAATCCCACCAAGTCATTCTTGGGTGTCTCTAGTGGTAAATTTTTTGGCTTCGTCATTACCTTTAAGGGTATACATGTGGATCCCGAGAAGATCAAGCCATTCAAGAGATGCGTCCTCCACGCAACCTAAAAGAGCTACGAGGATTCTAAGGTCGACTTGCGTACATCAGGAGATTCATTTCGAATCTGTCTGGACGCTGCAGACCATTCACTCAACTCATGAAGAAGGGTGTATCTTTCATTTGGACCGAAGAATGTCAACGAGCATTCGATGACATAAAGCGATATCTCATGAACCCACCAGTCCTGGTGCCACCGATCTCGGGCATACCGTTCTTAATGTATGTCCGTGCTATGGACCATTCATTGGGTGCTTTACTTGCCCAAAAGAACAAGGAAGGCCACGAACAAGCTATTTATTATCTCAGTCGTACTATTATTGGTGCTAAACACCATTATAGTCCGGTCGAAAAAGAATGCCTAGCTCTCATGTTTGCTGTTCAAAAGACTCGACATTACATCATTGGCCAAACTATTCATGTTATATTCCGAGTTAATCCTCTTCGGGTACTGATGAAGAAGCCTAGCACACTCAATTCTCGGCTGGCTACATGGGCCATTCTGCTAGCCCAATATGACATGGTATATGTTCCTCAAAAATCTGTCAAAGGTCAAGCCCTGGCGGATTTCTTAGCAGCTCATCCTGTGCCAGAAACATCTAAACTCTATGATGAAATTCCAGACAAGACATTGGAATCTAATACAGTCTCCGAAGAATTTCCTACTTGGCGTCTATTCTTTGACGGTGCATCCATGATTGGACCCAATGGTGCTATTGTTGCAGGAGTCGAAGTTGTTCTTGTCTTTCCAGACGGGTCAACTATCCAAAGAGCCTACTCCTTAGATGAACCTTGCTCCAACAACGTGGCAGAGTACAATGCTCTACTTATTGGCCTCCAGCTTACCAAGCAACTTGATGTCGAGTATCTCGAAGTCTACGGTGACTCTAAGTTGGTTGTTAATCAAGTTAGAGGAACCTATGAAGTTCGTCATCAAGATCTAGTGCCTTACTTTGAAGTGGCAATCAACTTGGCTACATCATTCAAAGCCTTCTTTATTGAATATGTACGCCGAGCATGCAATACTGAGGCAGATGCCTTGGCTAATCTTGTAGCAGTCTTAGCTATCCCTATCAAAAGACAGCAGGTGGTGGTCATCTCTAATCGAGAATTATTCTGTGTTGAAAACAATCGTAATATTGAGTTCAGTAATCTTACTGAAGTCAATGTTATCAGTGAAGATTAGAGAGTTCCCTTCATCGACTTCGCGGTTCATAACATACTCCCTGAAGACTCCAAGGAGGCTACGAGTATTCGTCGGCGGTCTCTGCGATTCTATTACAATCAGACCACCAAAACTCTCTACCGGCGGACTTATGATGGCCTACTCCTGTCTAGCTGGTGATGAAGCAAAACAAGTACTGCGTGAAGCTCACGACGGTGTCTGCGGAGCACATCAACCCGGTCCTAAGCTACAGGATCGGATCCGACGTATGGGTTATTATTGGCCCTCTATGGTATCTGATGCCATCGATTATGCAAGGAAATATCGAGCTTGTCAAATTCATACAGATTTTATCCATCAACCTTCAGAATTTCTACATCCGACGGCTGCTTCATGGCCTTTTGAAGCTTGGGGTATGGACATCATCGGTCCTATCAATCCTCCTTCTTCTAGAGGATATCGGTTCATACTGGCAATAACCGATTACTTCTCCAAATGGGCTGAAGCTATACCTTTGGCTGAAGTCAAGACTAGCAGCGTCATCAACTTTGTCAAACACCATGTCATCTATCGATTTGGTGTACCTCGACAAATCATCCATGACAACGGACCACAATTCATCAGCCAGAAATTTACAAGATTCTGCGATGATCATCGGATTGACAATGTCGCTTCGATAGCTTATAATCCTGCAGCTAATGGCTTAGCTGAAGCTTTCAACAAGACTATCATCAAGCTCCTCAAAAAGTTTGTATCTACTAACAAACGAAACTGGAGTGAAAAGCTTGGTGAATGTCTTTGGGCCTATCGAACTACGGTCCGTAATCCTACAAGCTTTACACCTTTCTCTTTGGTGTATGGTTATGAAGCAGTTCTTCCTCTGGAACTTCAAATTCCTTCTTTAAGGATTGCCATTGCTAATGAACTCACTACAGAGAATAACGATCTTCTCCGACTTCAAGAATTAGAAGCGCTCGATGAAAAGCGGCTATTGGCTCAACAACATATTGAGTTATATCAAGCCAGCATATCGAAGACTTTCAACCGCAAAGTTAAAGTCAGAGCCTTTCAACAAGGAGAACTTGTTCTAACAGTAAGACGTCCCATGACTATGACTCACTCGAGCAAAGGCAAGTTCGATACAAAGTAGGAAGGACCTTACGTTGTTAGCAAAGTCTTTTCAAATGGAGCCTATCAACTTTCAGAGTTAGACGGTCGAGTTGCAACGATGCCTATCAATGGCAAATTTATCAAGAAATAGTATGTATAAATGTAACAGAGATTTTATGTAAATAAGATCAGACAGTTCATAAATAAAGTTTGATTTTTATTTTCATCATAAATGATGTTACATGATATCAAGGAAGGTCACTATCGTCCTTCTCAACATTAGGATGCGGACCACTGCCATCCTTATCAAAGACATAATCAGTAAAAGAATCGAGAACATCCTTGCTAGAGCCTACTAGGAACTTGCAAGCAGCCATCCTTATGGACTCTTCCTCTTTAGTCTTTCCTGGTTCAAGCAGAAAGTCCAAGATATCCCGCGGTGGTTTGGGTACGGACGAACCTTCGCCTACTTCCGTCTGCTTTGGCTGAACTGGTTCGGCAAGACATTCTTCAATGCCCGCTTCAACCTTTGGGGTGACTTCAGCCTTCTTGGATGCATCTCTGTACGACATCTTTATGTTGAAAAGTGGAAATGGTCATTCCTTCCAGATTTATGTTCTATTTATAGGCAGAGATTCTCAAGACAACAAAATGACACAATCATCCGACGGTTCATCTGTTCATCATCATTAGACGGTTCATCCGTTCATTACATTCATCCGACGGTTAGTCCGTTCATTACAATCATCTGACGGTTCATCCGTTCATTATCATCTGACGGTTCACCCGTTCATTCATTATCACCATCTGACGGTTCATTCGTTCATTATCATCATCCGATGGTTCACCCGTTCATACGACGGTTCATCCGTTCATTATCATCATCTGACGGTTCACCCGTTCATTTAATTCATTTGATGGTCCATCCGTTCATCCTGACGATTCATTTCGTTCATTCACACCTTTTTCGTTCATTATCCATATCAGCAACTTATCATCCTCGATTAAGTTGTCTGTTTTAAAATAATAATATTCCATAAATTATATTCTGCCACGTCCATATTACCTCTGAGCAGATATAATGAATATAATTATTTTCTACAAAATCATCAAGAAATATATCATGTCCTGCACCTCTGAATATATTTTCTATCGCTATTATTTATATCTGAATAAGATATGCAAGAAATAATAGAGCCACAACAAAATATATTTTATTGATCAAAATTTAAGACATTACATGTATAGCATAAAGAAAGACAAGAAGATACAAGACGTTCTTTCTACTGAGACGGAGGCATCATCAGATTAGCAATCTGTTGTTTCAAAATCTGCAACCGTTCTTCGCGAGATGCCATCACTCTCCTCCTGGCCTCTTCCATCCCAGATTCTTTATTAAAAACGGGCATGGTTACCATTCGACGAGTGATTTCAGCATCATGAGTTGCTACATACTCGTTTCTTTCCTGAGTTAGAGCATCAATTTGTTGGACTGCAGTCTGATGCTCTGTAACTTCATTTTCCAGTTCCTCTTGAAAACGAGCAATCTCCACTCTCAGCTCGGCAATCCTTCTCTCTTTTATCTCTGCAGTTGAGATCACCGATTCCAACTTGGAATTATATTAAGCAGATTTAGTAGAATAGGCATCCAAGAGATTCTGGAGATTCACTCTTTCAACTGCAGCTGTCTGAGCCATCTGTTCAAACTCTGCTTGTACTAAGGGTTCTATTTCCCTCTTATTGAGCTCTTTATAGTTCTTTATTGAAGCTTCCAGCTCATTTAATAAGTGGTCAAGAAAAGTGGCCTGGGGCTCGTCACCTTGCTCCCTGATAGCCTTTACTAAGAAAGAGGTCGGACCTCTAACCATGTAAAAATCAGCGTCTTCTTTGTCCATCATTCTATTGATCAAAGGCCCCAAGGACTCGAAGAAGCATTTGGTGAATGATTGGATGACAAGCTGATTAATCGCCAGAGCACCAGGAGTCGCAGCAACTTTTGTTGATGACGAGGCAGCAGGACGTTCAATTTCTCGAACAGTAGGCTCCTTGAATAAGGGAACTAGAGTGGAGTTAGTTGCTCCTCCTGGTTGTTCTTCTGCAAAATTAAATATTGTCATTCTGCCTGTCATTTGCTATTATCCAAGAGAATCAAAAGTGAAAATAATCTTACCATGGTTCGGTCCGACAACAGGCTTATTATCGGTTGGTACAGATTCTAGTTTAGCAGAAGTAGCCTCAGACACTATGGCCTGACTACTTCCTGCTTCAAAGCCACAAGATAAATGGCGGCTGCTACTGGCAATTGTTGTCGCCAGTACTATATCCATACATGTTGGAGGAGCAGGAGAAGATCCGGGTTCTGTATGGATAAGAATAAAGATGTTAGCTATCAAGTTATTTATTAAAAGAAGATTGCTAATTTTATTACAATACCTTCGGGAGCAGCAATTGGAGTTTCCTCCAAATCCACCTCTTCATCAGCAATCTTCTCTGGAGATATCGGCACCTCAGCCTCCTTTTCAGGAGTCGGAGTGTCATCAATAGCTCGAGGAGATGCCTGGATCTCAACATTCTCTTTCGGATTTTGTGTCTCATCAGCAACTTTTGATGAGGTGCTCTCCTCGTTTTCCGCGGTCCTCGGGAGCCTCTTCACTAGCAGCAGCAGTGGCATGATCAGTTTCTTCTTGATAACTGAAGTCACAACCATATAAAGCTTCGATCATCAAACGATCTTCTTCCGTAAGGGTTGCTCCCGGTGTGGCAGGAAGATGAGTTTTCGCTGCTGTTGGCAATGGAGATTGCAAAGGTTCATGCTCTGTTTCTGCAATATTGTCTCTAGGCTCTATGGCCTCATCTCTCCGGTCGATCTCTTCTCTCTCCTCAATATCCTTCCTCTGTTCTGGACTAGGAGTTTTATGTCCAGCCTCAGAAACAGGAGTTTGAGATGGCATAGTGAGCCCAGCTACAGCGTTCGCTACTACCGAAGACAAAGCTTGTCTAGGAGGAAAAACTGTTATCTTCTATCTTCTGTGAGCCAGCTTTTTCCTTCTATGTAGAGGCCTCTCAGGGATCTCTATTATTACTATATCGAATTGTTTATGAACAGAGGTTGGTGTAGCGGCTTCATCTCGAGTGTATTCAGCCAATTGTCTGGATTGCGATATGGTGGTAACCTTCTCTGAAGAATGTTCCAGAATTAGTTTCTTCTTCACAATGGGGACATGAGGCTCTTCCCTTCTTCTTTTCTTTTCCTTGGCCGGAGATTTAGCAACCTTCAGAGAGACTCTTATAGGTTGATTAACTTCCTTAGGGAAATTGACTTCCCTGGAAGCCTCCAGTGGATCATCCACTGGTTCGTGTTCCTCATCATTGTTAGGAGCCAGTACATCAGTTGCTCCCTTCCTCAGACGGTTTGCCGTCACAAAACTATCCACAAGGCTATAGTTTTCGGCAAAAGTGTTGGCAGCTGTATAAAACTGTGGATATGTGTATAGCATTTTTGGACCAGCATTATTCTTGTGTGGCATCGAAAACACTTTCCGAGTGTCTCGAGCATTGTAGTAAGCCCACGCTCTGGCTCCGTCGATCAAGTATCCTGTTCCTCGTAAGCAAATTATTGCATTCCCCACGTAGAACTGGTCATATCCAAATTGTCGAGCGAAGCGACTCGACAAATATGGCTCCAGAAAGCATTCTTCTTCAAATCTATATACAAGATGTGACGATCTGATTGCCTTCAACCATTCAAAAGTTATTCGACCTATAGGCTGCCTCCCAAGGTCAACCATGTTTGGTGCCATAAATTCATAACCCGTTGGAGGGGGAGTACAAAGAAAATTCCATCCTCTACTTAGATTTAAAGTACGTCTGCAATCTTTCAGGCTAGTGTATAGCCATCGGCTCTGTAAGAACCGGCGCAGAAAACTGCCATCCAATGCCGCCATGGCAGGATTCATCAGTGATGGATGGTGCAGGAGTAGCCATCCGAATAAGTAAGTGTAAGGTAATTCCAGTCTGGGGAAAGTACCTTTATCACACTTACCCTTAAGCATGGAATCTACATACAGACGAAGACCCGCATTTATTCTGCAAGTCATCGCTGATAGTAGATCCATCCGGTAGCCGAAGACTAACCGGATAGCAGCAAAAAGGACACCGCGGTGGAAGCGGTCTACAGCACTTGCCCTAGGCTTGACGAAGCGGCGGAGCCAGTACAACAGAAATCCTGCTAATTGGGCTTCTTTGGACATGGGCCTGTAGCCCATTCTTACATGGCTCTCAACAAAATCTCCAAATTTAAGAGGCGGATATTGATGTTCATCCTCTACTAAAGTATCTAGTCTCTTATTTTCCTCCATCAGCTTTATCACTTCACTATGGATGAGAGGTTGGAAGAAGTCTGGATTGCAGGAATCATGTTCTTTTGTCTTTTTCTCAATAACATGGTTGAGAAAAAGATAAGTCAGCCATTTCGAAGAATAGTATGTACCAGACGAACCACTCTTGTAGTAGAAAGAGTATACGTTGTAATGGCATAACAACTCGTCAAAGACTTCTAGCATCTTCGAATTCTCTCGATGCAGTCTCTCTAGCTCATCGTTGGTGGGGACATACTCCTCGTAAGGAAAGTCTGCCATTGGTAAGTACGAGATATACTTCATCTCGTGGAGAGCCAACCCCATCTCTCTACAGGGCGTCATGAACGTCCATATCCTGTAGTTGTACCTCTCTGCCAGTGCCAAAAACAGACGAGGGTTTGGGTAGAAGCCATATACAGTAGCATGTACCGCTTCATACAGTTCAATCTCTCTGAGTTTATCTCCAAATTGAACTAGTATCCAATTTGCTATACTTCTCCACCTTTTGATATCTGGGTTTACCAGACCTGTCAACCGGATGTCTTGATCCGGGTAACTGCCTTCAACCTTTGCGTACTCATTCGCAAAGATCGGGATCCTCACAGGCATTAACAGAGAAGAATTCTCCGGAGGGATGCACCCTGGTTTCAATCCTCTAAGTAAAGTACTGTGTCATTCTGAGGAACTATAGAACATGTCTCTGTTATTCCGGTCCTTCTTGACGCATATTTTTCCAGTCCGAGCCTGCTGAAGAGGAGTGATGTCCCAGACCATTCTCCTGGGGTAGCTAGCATGAGCATATTGTGCCAAAGGAAGGCACCTGGCAATATCTGGTAGCAAAATCAGTTTCTCCTTCCACTGAAAAGTTCTCTTCTCAAAACGTGGTCTTGGTTGAGAACTTTTGTCAATTGCTTCACCAAACAGGAACATAGGTTTTCTGTGGGTGACAGCATCAACAGTCTGTAAAGGCTGTCCATTCATCAGGCATAGCAATGTATCATTATCTTGTGCTATCAGAATAGTCTGTCGAGAGGACGGAAGTGCATATTGCAGAAAAAGTACGTGGGACAAGTCCTATTTGAACTCAGATTCTGAAAGAGTTCATAGAAAAGTTTCATATTCAGGATCCTCTCTGGTATTCACTGTATCAAAACAGAGAAAACAGAAATTCAATACAAGTATAAATCAAAAATGCTATTGTCAGATTGTGCAACCATCAGATTGCGCAACCATTAGATTGCGCAACCATCAGATTGCGCAACCATCAGATTGCACATCCATCAGTTTGTGCCAGCATCAGATTGCGCTGGCAATCCTGCGCAAATCAGCAGATTGCGCTGACTTTTGTCAGCGCAGTTCAACCGATTGCGCAAGAAAGTATTCTTCATAAAAATGAAGAATAACTAGTTCGTGCAACCAAGACCCTAAAAAGGGTGGCACAATATGATCACATCTCTAAAAAGAGATGGATTTTGAAGATCAGTGAAGTCGAAAAACTCTAAAAAGAGTTTTCGATTGAATCATCTACCTAGCAAAGCGGGATGTGCAGTCTCATGTCGAGAAGGACGGGGCGCAACACTAGCCGAAGTCTCGGCGGGGGCCTTGTCCTTGGCAGCGGCGGAGGATCGCTTGGGGGCCATGGAGATCGACGAGGAGAATCGGGAATACTCAAGAAACTTCTCTTTTGGAAATTCGAGAGCAAGTAAAGAATGACAGAGAGAGAATGAGGAGCTATTTATAGTTTTTCAAAGGAGAACGGCCGCCTCAGATTGTGCCGAAAAAGTAGGGATCGAATCATCCGATTGCGCAGACAGCTCATGCGCAACTTGATTTTGAAATTTGAAATTCAAAGTATTTTGAAACTTTGAATAAATTCAACTTTCAAAAACTTTGAAGGAGGTCTTGTAGGTCCTAAAAAATCAAGTTGCACCTATTAAAAAAATCAGAAAATCAAGAAATACAACTTTCAAATAAACTGCACAGACATCAGATTACGCATCATTCCGATTGTGCACACCGGACTGCGCACACTTTCAACTGCACAGGTTGACGTGGCAATGTCATCATTATCTGACAAAATCAAATCTTTCTGACAGCTGACAGCACAAAGAACGAGGAGACTGTTCGTTTATTGTGCCGCACAGCGCTCGAGGACAGCTGTACATGCAGCACAATCCAGTGCCTGCGCAATCCATGTCATCGTAATCCGAAGTCAGCACAATTCATGTGGCGCACTTTATCATAACAATTGACAAAAGTATACGTGGAATTCATGCCATCAATTGCTCGTTACGTGGCAACCGTCTACACACGATCATGCGCATTTCAATCAAATGATGTCATGTGTCCAAGACAGTTAGCCCACGACCAGACAACTGCCTATACAGTCTGATGCTGTGCAATCCAGTGCCTGCGCAATCCAACTTGCACCATCCAGAATAACTAAAAAAGTTAGTTATTTCCAGAACTCTATAAATAGAGTTTCAAGTCTTCATTCAAGGGGATCAGACATAAAAAGTTCAGAAATATCAGAGAGTTCAGGAGTTCTTGCCCAAGTGCTGCTGCATTCTTTCGAGGCTTTTGCCTTCAACTTCAACTTCAACTTCAGAGGCTACCGTCTTCAAAGTTCACATCGTCCAAGGGATAAAGCAATCGTCTTCTAGATTGGATTCCTACAGTTATACTTTCCCAGAATTCTTGTAATCTTTACAAAGTTTGTATCAATAAAGTTTCATACTTTTGTTTTTACAAACAGTCGTGAGGACCCTGAAGGGGTTGACTCTTGATATGACATGGATGGTTTGTCCCGTGACGTAGTGTCGTGTCTTCTGAATGGCAAAAACCAGAGCAAGGCACTCTTTCTCCACGGCAGTTTATTGATGCTCCGGCCCCACCATCATTCGGCTGAGGTAATATATAGCTTGTTCATGGCCTGTATCGTTATTTTGTGCTAGCAGAGCACCGAAAGAATGTTCCCTCGCTCGTACATAGAGCAGGAATGGTCTTCCAGCAACCGGGACTACCAGGACTGGAGGGTTCATCAGATATTCTTTGATGTTGTCGAAGGCGCACTGGCATTCTTCATCCCTTATGAATGAAACGTCCTTCTTCATGAGGTGGGTGAATGACTAACATCATCCGGAGAGGTTGGAGATAAACCTCTTGATGTAGGCCAGCCTCCCTTGAAGGCCTCGGAGTTCACGAAGATTTTTTGGGGGACCCATCTCCATGATTGCCTTCGTCTTCTCAGGGTCTATGTGGATACCCTGGGATGTAATAATGAAACCCAAGAACTTTTTGCTGGATACGCCCAAGAACGATTTTATGGGATTCATCTTCAAATTGTGCGCTCGTATCAGGTCGAAGACTGTTCTCAGATCATGCAGATGATCTTCCTTAGAGCGGCTTTTGACGACGATGTCGTCGACGTAGCATTCCACTGTCTTGCGCAGGTGGTCTCTAAAGATGATGCTCATAGCTTTTTGATAAGTGGTGCCAGCATTCTTTAAATCGAAATGCATGACTATGTAGCAGTATGTGCCAATTGGTGTTCGAAATGATGTATGCTTTTCATCATCAGGGAACATCTTGATTTGGTTGTACCCCGAAAAACTATCTATGAATGACATATGCTCAAAGCCGCAGGTGTTATAAATCATGATGTCTGTGATAAGGAGGGTGAACTCATCCTTAGGACACGCCTCATTTAGATTGTGAAAGTCAATGCAGATTCAAATCTTTCCATTCTTCTTGAGGACTGGTACTATATTGGCGACCCAGTCTGGATGCTGTTCCTCACGGATGAAGCCGCTAGCTATCAGTTTATTGATCTCAGCTTCAATGGCATTCATGATGTCAGGATGGAACCGTCTTTGCTGTTGCTTGACCAGTTTTGCATCCGGACGAATGTTGAGCTTGTGAAGTGCAACTTCGGGGTTCAGTCCTGGCATGTCTTCGTAGCTCCAGGCGAACACGTCGATGTATTCTCTGACGAGTCGCAGTAGCGATTCTCGCTCTTCGTCTGTCAGATTCTTGCTGACGAAGATGGGCTTTGGAGAGGACTCATCACCGAGATCAATTTGCACAACCTTATCTTCGGTGGAAGGCTCTCTTTGTTCGAACCGCTTCTTCTATTGAGCATCTAGCTGTTGTTCCTACGGCTCTAACTCAAGAAGTTCAGGAATGTCTTCATCTTCTTCGTAGGCGTCGGCAAACGCCATATTGACAGACCAGACTTGCCTGAATACGTCCCCGATGCTGACATCCGAATCGAAAGTGGGTGATCCGGTTGAGTGTGAATGCCAGTCGCATTTCTCGTCTGAGCTTTCTGGGGTCGTTGTCGGTGTAACATAACCTAGCCCACATCTGTTTTTGTTGTAATTGTCTCGTGGTTTCCCAGCCGGGATCGATAATTATAAAAGTAACCGCCGTCCAGTGCCATAGTTTAAGCCTGGTGTAGTTTTCAGATCATACCCTTGTTTTTGCATGAGATACTTGGATTGGGAACTATACAGATAAAGGGGCAGTCTTCCGGTGTCGGGTTCGAGATCAACTTCTTCTACCCTAAAAGGTTGTTGATCATTCTTTCGGCCGAAGATGATTGGATGATCCTCTCCCTCGATTATGCGGTAAGCGTCTTCCACTGGAGTAAGTTGGTTTGCGGTGTAGACATTTGTTACCTGTGTGTGCAGGTGGGTGCCTATACTGTGTTCCATAGCATACATTGTACAAGGCTTATTAAGCTCGAGATAATTCAAAGATAGCCCTTTATTGATGAAGTAAGGTATCTTTTCTAGTAGGATTACATCATCTACGGATGGAACATCGGTGTAAGCAGCCACATACTTGGCCAGTTCTGACTCTTCTTCAGCTACCCCCTGTGTAAATGAAGACTGAGAGGATGCCTTGGGCAGCTTAATCATCAGGGGCTCTATGGGTGGAGCAGAACATGGAGTCGTTGGCATACTAGCCATCCCCAGTTTGGTGCTCGGTGCTGAGCGGGGAGTTGTTGGCTGGCTAGCAGTCCCCGGCTTAGTGCTCGACTGCCGATTCATTCTAGGAAGACGAATCGTCATCGACTTGTCAGAGGGATTGAGCTCCTCTATTTGTTGCTGGCTAGCTCTAGGTAGCCTGATTGTCAGTGGCTCTGTCGTGGGTCTTGGCACTTAGCCAGACCTTGGCAGTCGGATTATCATCTGCCCCTCTTGTGCAGAGAGGCTGATTGCATTCCTATGCAGAGTAGCCGTAAGGGGTGCAGTTCTGCCAGGTTTGTGGGCTTGGAGGTAGATTGTCAGAGGTTCTTTTGATCCAGCTGCCGCCTCAGTTTGAGCTTGAGTATCTCCTTTGACAAGGTACTTTTTCGACTTCTCGTACAAGCATGAATCTGAGTAATAGGATTCGACCCCTTTAAAGGGATCGATGTCGGCAAATTCCGTCTTCACGAAGCCATGCTTGTCGACGTACTTGAAATACTGGTGCAGTGTGGAAGGCACGATCATGTAATCGTGTATCCAAGGACGCCCTAGAAGAATATTGTAGGAAGTATCCGCATCTATGACATAACAGGTCACTTCTGACTGAAGGTCACCGATTTGGCACTTTAAGCGAATCTTTCCGACCGGTTAGCTTCTGCCTGAATTAAAACCGTTGATGGCGGTGCTTGTCGGCGTCAGGCAATGCATTGGGATGCGCAGATGGTGTAGTAGGCTCTTCGGGATGATGCTTATGGAAGAACCGGGATCAATATACATCCGATCCACCTTGATATCGCCAATGTACCCCATATAATACAGAGGGCGATCGTACAGGTTGGTCTTGATAATCATATCCTGCGGAGTGAAGACGATGTTGGATATTGTTCCTGTACAAGCGCTGTCCTGGAGATCTGCAGGCGAGCTCTCCCCAGTGAGATTGGACTGAGCTAGATATGCGTCAGCGTTTTGGAGTGCCTCGCTCAGTACGATACGAACATCTTTGGAAAGTCTCAGGAGTTTGTATAGCGATAATTTGGCCAGTGTGTTGGACAATTGTGCCAAGATATCAAAGTTGTAGGGCCTCTCCAGTCCATGAGGCGTCTCTCTTCGGAGCGGCTTGTCAAAACGAGTCTCCTTCGGCCTAGGCATGTCGATCGTCGAAGGCTGCGAAGGTCCTAGAGCATCAGCAGCTATTGGCTGATGATCTTCAGCCGAGTTACCCGGTGTAGGTTGGGATTGTGCACCCGACCGGGTGACGACAGCCGTAGCTTCCTCGACCTCTGCTTAGATTGTGCGGCATGATTTGACTTTCTCACTCTTCTTCTTGCTGGTGGAGGGTGGTGCAGACTGAGTCACTTTAGGTACCAAGTCCAAATGGACCCACATGACCTTCCCTCGTGATGTGGTAAGGGGCACTAGACCAGCAGCCTGGTCTCGAGAAGGTGGAAGGTTAGCGACCTATATCTTTGCTCTGGGGATGGACACTACTCTATCTTGAGTCTTTGTCGGAGAAAAGCTGCCGAATTACACTGACACCATGTTGGCTGCCACGGTCACCTCTTCGAAATCAATGGCCAGGGCCTTAGAATCGATGAGATGGCTGGATGTATCGCTTTAGTTGGTAGCAGTCTTGTGTGGTATGGTTGACATAGCGATGGTAGTGGAAGTACTTGGGGCTCTCCATCTCTGCAGGACGAGGTTCACGCCTTGGAGGAGGGAGCTAAATTCGACCTCTTTGTACGAGCATGTCCAAGATGGACTTGACATGGCCGTCCTCGAAGGAATAGGTCATCTGAGGCCACTGCTTCTCTGCCGATTTCGGTTTAGGCTTTGGAGCTGTGTCGGCCACCATAGCTTGTTTGCCCTTGTTGTCTCGATTGTTGGAGGGGTTACCACCATTGTTGCTGTTGGTGTTAGGGCGTTTGCCTTTATTCTCTCCTTCCGAGACGTGCAATCCCAGTTGGCGAGCTTTCTTCAACTTGTCTTCTGTGCTAGTGGCACTGATGATGAACGTCTTCCAATCCTTAAACTGACTTTTGACCATCCAGAGGCTGATCGTGGGAAGCAGCCTCTTTTGGCAAATTTTAATTAAGGAGAAATCCGGGTTACCGGAAGTCAACTTCATCGTAGTTTGGCAAAACCGCCCGATATAGTTCCTTGTCAGCTCCTTTTCTTCCTGAACAACGTCCATAAGGGTGGACATTATCACGTCTTATCCTACTTCGTAGAAGCTCTCCAGGAACATACGTTTGGAGCCAGTAAAGGAATAGATGCAGTTGTCCGACAAGTTGCGGTACCAGTCGAAAGCGACCCCCTCTAGTGCCCCGATGAACAACAGCGTAAGGATGGCATCGTCATGAGGCAGATGATCGGTTGTGACTTTAAAGTAGGTGATGTACCTGCTTGCAGATGTCTTCCTATCATATGGATTGATGTTAAATGGTTTATATCTTGGTGGAAAGGGCACATCTCTCTACGCAGCAGGATACGGTTTTCGTATCCTGAGGTCTTGGCAGTTTTCTCGGGCGTGGAACATGGCCCGGAGCTCCTGGACCTCTCTTCTTGCTTCCCTGGCCTCGTCTGCAGCGGTGGGGGCCGATATTTCAGGAGGATTATCACCCGGGCTTGGTGCAGCTGAGTTCGAGTCCGCATTGACCGCGGGACCCAAGCTTGTTTGGCCAGGCGTTCTTCCTTATAGAGTCGGAAGGGCCGCTTTGATCTCGTCCACGGACTTGACCAAGGCATGCAGTATGGCCTCCAGAGTGTCGATGTGTTGGCGGTCACTGGGACCGTCTTGGTTGCTGTCCGTCATGAATACCGTCCTTACATGAGGAGAGATGTAAAGAACAGTAGAGGACATGCCCTCTGAGTCATACCCTTGTACAGAGAAGTCGTCAAGGTATGTAGGAATGTTCTCCTCTGGTTCGGACTCAGAAAGAGTGGTACCTCCAGCTTCAGAGCTTGCCTCGTCTTGAGAGTTGTGGACGTCCTCGAGGACGTCGAGATTTGCTGTATCTGCTGGGTGAACCGTTTCTCCTGGATTATCTTCTTGGAACATCGGGTTATCGTGGATGTTTGGAGGAATGCTACCCCCGGCTTCAGTGCCTCCTAGAGATGTAGATGACGAATCTCCAAGTGTTGCATATTTCATCTTTGAGCGGATACCCTGGTAAACTCCTCCCGTAACGGTGGTGGACAACCGCTTAGAAGAGAGTTTTTTGGTTGAGATTTTTGGACTGGAGACGTTTGTTTTCTTTCCTCTCCCGCTGCCAGAGATCTTATGAGCAGAATGGCAGAAGGCGACGAGAAGTGCCTCGTCTTCTGAGCTTGGGTATTGAAATCGTTGGAAGATGGACCGCCGGTCTTCTTGTACTGTCGTCTTGTTGCAGCACCAGTTGACAATGACTTGAGTGCATTGATGTCCCTGACAGGACTCTCTGCACACCAAATCTTCGTCTTTTTCCTTGCGTTTGTGAAAAATCACGTTGCGCAAGTCGTCCATTTTGTGGGCCCGGGAGTTCTGAGCCCACGAGTGTGTTAGCATCCTGCATGCTCCCTGATGTGGGGGTAGTGCGAGTACTTGCCCCTGATCATTGTTGGGAGATTCTTGATAACTATCCCGTTCGTTAGCCGTCGGGGGCTGGACACGGATAGTTTTATACAACTTTCCATCAGGGGCCCGCATAATAGTCAGCGGGACGCCCTGATAGTCAGAAGTTGGGACAGCTGTCTGGGTTCGACGAGCCCGCACTGCCCGAGACTTCTTCCTTCTAGCACCTGAGAGTGCATAGTAGGAAGAGTCCACAGAGACTGGCACGTGAGAACATCTGGGGTCAGGATCGCCTGAGAGGCGGTCAAAGACTGACCGTGAGCCGCATGGAGCAGATGGTATGCGGCTGGGTTTGGTGGCCGTGCAGGCTGTCTGCATGCGGCTGGTATGTGTGGCTGCATGACCCTTTTGTATGCGGCTAGGGGCGGTGGCCGCATAAGCAGTCTGTATGCGGCTGGCAGTCGTGGCCGCATGAGCCTTCTTCATACGGTTGAAAGTTTTGGCCGTATGAGCCTCTTGTATGCGGCTGGCTTCTATGGCCGCATGAGTTTTCATGTGGCTGGCGTCCTTATGCGATATCATCTTGGACCGCATAGAGTTTCTCTTTGCCCCTGCAAGTCCAGCATCGTAGTGTTTACTTCTGCCGAATTTGGGGACAACAGAGTCCTCTGTGGCCTGAAGTGGGGCCGCATGAGAGTCTTTTCTGCCATCTTGGGCAACAGAGAGTACTTCTTCGAGAGCTTGGGGAGGAGCAAATGATTTGGGCCTCCACTCCCCAGCAGAGCCTCCATCGTGTTTGCCATTGATTGTAAAAGTGCAGAACAATTTTATAGGAGGACTGAACTTAAACTCACAATAAAAACTCGCTCGTACAAAGAAAGCATAGGAATGAAAACCTAGGTACAACAATCTAAGTACGATTGTTTATTTTTGATTCTGGGGGATGACGGTAGAGGCTCGGAAAAGCGACGACAGCTCTGCCTTACTCCTTGGACGATCGGACGTAGCCTTGGCTCTGATAAAGAAATGCTTTCGGAATGTATGGGGAGACTCTTCTGTGCGTGTCTTTGTCTCTCTGTGTGTTCAGCCGGGGTCTCTCCTCTTTTCCCTCTTTTTTTGCAAGGGAATGACACCTTGCTATTTATAGGAGTGGGGTGTGATCATTAGGGTTTGCAATGATTGCCCTTTGAAAAGTCGACAGTTTGGGAATTAATTACCATTTTCCTTGATCCTGTTTTGTTGGCAATTAATCTGGCCGTTAATCTTGATTGCAACAAATCTGGGTAGTTAATGTTGATTACGTCAAATCCATATGGGAATTAATGTTGATTGCCATGAATCTTCGTGATTTATTATGACAAGCTTGGATCTCCTGCCACGTATTCAATCTGCTTGATTGTATTAATTCTGATTTGATCCGGGTAATTATGATGATTGTACTAAATCTGGTTGTTGGGATTTGTTAATAAATCTTGATTGATTTGATGCATCGTGTCCAAACATCATTATGCTGCGAGCCAGGGGAAACTGATCTTCTGCCACATGTCCTAACCGCGAGCCACGGGGACAGGGTATCTTGACAGAGCCGCATGAGGGTGGCTTCAGGATTTGAACTGCATGAAGATAGCAGCGGCATAGGCGTGGCCTCCGAAATCTGAGCCGCATGAGGGTGGTTTCCGACTGAACCGCATACGGCTGGCCACGTGTCAAGACTGCATGGGCGTGGCCTCTCAGCATTTGAGCCGCATGGTGATGGTCCCCATGATCCGAGCCGCATGAGGGAATCGGCCGCATGGGGGTGGCCCCCATGATTCGAGCCGCATAGGAGTAGCAACCGCATGGGGGTGGCCCCCATGATCCGAGCCGTATTGAAGTAGCAGCCGCATGGGGTTGGCCTCAACCTGAACCGCATAAGGATAGCCACGTGTCAGAGCCGCATGGAATAAAGTTCTTTAGAATTCGGTGGATCGTGCCAGCTATAGAGATTTTTTTATTTTCCTAGGAGCACGCCATTATGTCAGAGTCATCATTGCAACTTTATGTCAGAGCTGTCAAACCTTCGTGTCAGAGCCGTCGCTTCGCATTAATTGAGCCAGCTGCATAAATTAATAATGGCCGATTTGTGAAGGACTTTTTGAACCACATAAGGCCACGTGGCTCGCTGAAAATTTTTGAACCGCATGAACTGTAATGGACGTTTGAGCCGCCTGGAACTCCCCTAGTCTTGAGCCGCATAGGATGTCCTGTTCATTTCCATGCTTCTACAGACCGCAAGGTGGGCTGCTATTACTGTGGCAAAATGGGTCATATCAAGAGGAACTACATGAAGCTCAAAGCTGAGAATGCCAAAGGAAAGGAGGATCAGGAGGATCTCACAGCAATGGAAGATATCATCATCGCAGCGACCAACGTAGAGGAACCTTGAGGCATGTGTCATGATGGCGACTGGGTCATGGACACAGGGGCATCGTATCACGCCACTCCACATAGGAGGATCTTCATGTCATGTAACACCCAGTTTTCTGAAATAAGGGTAATTTTGAAATTTTGTAATTATAATCATTTAATAATGATATTGAAACCATGTTATGATTTTTGGTGATTTTTAATTAATTCAAAACTATTTTGAATATTGAAATATGATTTTGATGGTTAACTAGAGTAACCCTAGAATTGCTAAGCCTAGAGACTAACCATGACCATGGGAGCCTAGTCATGTGATTAGAATGTCATATTACTACTTTTTAGCCTAAGGATATTTTGGTCATTTTGACAATTTTGTGAAATTGTATTTTTGATTAATTAATATTGTGCTAATTGAATTGTTAGAGACTAACCTCTAAGCTTAGCCTAATCTAGATTAGCCTTGAGTTTAGAACCTTGATTAGGTTAACCTAGTATTGACTATGATTATCAATATCTATATTTCATAGTAGGATATTTATACTCTTAGGATATTTGTGGAAAAGTTAGCCTATGACTAGTTGAACCAATAGGAGAGCTTAAAATTGGTTGGACAACTCTTAGCCACTCATCTAGACCTAAAACCTAACCCTAATTAATAAATGGCAGCCATCAAACACCCCTCCCCCTTTCTATAAAGTCTCTCTCAAATGACTCTTGCCTCTTTTGTTCATTCTCTCCATTTGCAAGAACAAGGTTTGTCCCTTTAGAAACCCTCTCCTATTTTAATCAAAATAATTCTTTTTTCTTTCAAACTTCTTGCATTAGGATCTAATCCCTGTATACTTTCTGTCCATGGTGAAGAATTTTAGTGGGGGAACAATTTGGTGAAGTTTGGATAGCAAGAAGAACAACCCTCTCTGGAGCTTTTTGAGCATTTTGACACACCTGTGTAACTTCTCATTCCCACCATAAAATTTTAGTTTCTAGGCATGGATAGGAAGCCCTAGGTGTCCTCAAACTGTTGGTATAGGTTTTGCTAGGTTTTTCCGTATCGGACACGTATCAGTGTGCATTCGTAGGTGTTCGACGAAATGTCACAACTGTGGCATTTCGTTCATAATTTCTGATTTTGTTTGAATAAAAAATTAGGGTTTTGTTTCGCTTACATGTTTCTAATAGACTGAACACATTTCGTGTCGTGTCGGGGTCGTACTGGACCCGCGAACACGCCCCCGTGCGCACTCGGTTTGCTGCCCTGCTACCCGCGTGTACGTGCGGCCATCCTAGAGCACGTGGAGACGTGATATTGGACACGAAGCTAGGGGCAGTGTCTGACACGACACCTCCAAAGTCTCGTGTCCATTGGTATTGTGTCGGGTGAGTTAGGACACGCGCACCGGTTCATAGCTGTGCAGTATCCTGTGCAGTGTTGTGCTCGTGCGAGTTTGGACACGTTTGTGTCTTTTTGTGGACACGACACTGGGTGTATATCACATGCACATATAGTAGGTTAATTACCAACCCTTAGTCTCTAATATTAATGTGTTTTTCATATTCGAAATTGAGTTCCCCATTTATCACTGATACATAGTTTCAGAATTCTTAATTTCTTAATATTTAATTCCAGTTTCAAACTGTTTTAATCAATGTAAATTGTCATGTTAGATCCTGGACATGTGTAATAATATCTGCTAGATTAGGTTCTCATGATAGCTTGGATTTTGCACCTTGTTTTGGATTTTAGACATGTGAGTTGGACTGTTTTGATATGGACTGATACAGTCCTGATATTCAATTGACTGAACTCTCATCCCTCTTTAAACTGATTTTTAAACTGAAGTTTGATTGCCATTAATCCATGTACATGTGTATCTACATCACTATAATGTTGTTTGCTAATTTGTGTTAAGTTTTAGAGTTCAATTTGGATTTTCGATATTGGATTGGGTTGGCTAGTATTCATTATGTAAAACCCCTAAATTTCTACTATTTTTTTATTAAATTTGCATGGATTTAAAATTTTGTATTATACGCCACGTAGTCGTATTTTACGTCGCGCACGAAATTTTATTTTTGCTCGACGAGTGCGAATATGTGTGAGCGTACATATTTTTTTTTTATAGTTTCAAAATAATATATGTAATATTTCTTAAATTTATGATTTTATTTATGTAAAGCCTTTTATTTAGAAAAATTAATACTCTTTGTGTATGCACATATTTTCTAAATATCTTGCTAGTTTATTTTAAATAAAAATATAATTTTTTGAGATTTATTAATATTAATATTTTATTATTCGAAAAGATATTTAAAAATATTTATTATTTTCGAAATTATTATTATTGGTATTTTGAAAAATATATTTGGAAGTTATTGTGACCATTTAAATCTTGATTTAATTTTTGGATTGTTTAAATAGATTAAATTAGTAACTATATTTGAAATTTGATTTATTTTAAACTAGAGGGATATGATTTAAAATTTGATTTGTATTTGAAATTGAATTTTTAGTTAAATTGGATTGTATTTAGATTGGATTTGATTTTAAATTAAATTAGGAATTATCTATTTTGGGTTTTAAATCTATTCCAAATCCTAATCATTATCTAAGTGGGAATTCCTACATCCTATAAATAGGCAGGTACTTCTCCACATTATTTCATCCACCAAATTCCACAAACCAATGGTGCGTGTACCGTGTCCGTGTTCCACCATCCATATTCTTATTCCATGTTTACATGTACATAAATTTTTTTCCGTGTCGGACACACCCCGACACCAAATCCCTAAACCTATCCCTATTCCGACCACGTCTTCTCCACCACGCCGTACTCCCCTCGGTTTTATCCTGACCACCCGCTACCCTTTGTCCGACCACCCTGTCCCTCGGCCATCACCAGAGTTAGCCTCCATGTCGTCGTCCCTCACAGCCACCACCGGCTCCCTATAAAACCAATACCACACTAAAACCCACCACCGTCGTCGGCAAACTCCCGACCCCGACAAAACCAACCACCAAAATCTGACCATCACAGCCACCACGGCTCCGGTCAACATCCCACCACGAAACCCAAAGAGTAAGGAAGAGAAGCCAAACCTGCCCGCACGTCGCCCTCTGGTCCGCCGACCTCTGCAGGAGTTGCACCGCAGGCCGACGCCTCCGGTCACGAGCGCGAACCGCGTCAGCACCGGAACTCTCACGCCTCTCCGCTCCTCCGCGAGCCAGCAGACCTCTCCGCCTCCAGCCGCCTCCGGACCAGACCTTCCTCTTCCTCGTCGAGTTCGTCCCGCCGCCGGGAATCGCCGAACCCTAAACCCCTCTCCGTCGTGCCGCGTCAGCCACGGCCGGCCGCGCACGCGCAGCTCCCGATCAAACCCCCGACTCCTCCCCTCCGATCAAACCCCCGCTCCCAAACGCCGCCGCGAGCGCCGCCCCTTCCCAGCCTCTCCGACCTCTCCTCCCCTCTGCGCTCCTCCGCGAGCGGCACGCCGCCGGCGTCGCCACCAGTCTCCCGCACCCCTGATCTCTCCGCATCCTCTTCCGCCTCACCCCGCTTCTCTCCGCCTGAAACCCTCTCCCGTCTCCGCCGCGTCCGACCGCCGAGGAACCAAACCCCCGATTTCCTTCGTCCGCCGCTGGCCTCTCCGCTTCCCTCTCCCGACCACCACGCCCAGCCTCCAAGTGCAGCCCGACCACGCCTACACCAGAACCAGACCCCGAGCCGCCGTCGTCCCCCTCTTTCCTCCGATCATCTCTTCCGTCTCCTCCCGTTTTCTCCCTGTGCATCCCCATTTAGTTCTGAACAAAGGAAGTATTTTGTGTTCTCTTCCTTTGAGGAAGAGAGCAGAACTTAAGTTCTGATTTTAGTTTTTGTTTGTTATTTGTTATTATTATTATTATTATTATTATTATTATTATTATTATTATTATTATTATTATTATTAAATATTCTGTTTTATTATTTTTATTATTATCTTTATTATTATTATTATTATTAACTTTATTATTATTATTCGTATCTCTTTGTTTTAAGAAGAACATTAACAATTCTGTTGTTGTGATTAAAAGGTATCAACATAAGTTATTTATTATTATTAAATACTTATTTAGTGTTCATTAAAATATATGTATATGTTTTATATTAGTATGATAAATCGGTTTCCTAATATTTTCATATATTTTTCTAAATTATTTTTACTAATAGTTTTCTATCTATAAAGTTCTTTTGTCGACTTAAGGAAATTTTAACTAATATATTCCTATCAAAAATCTTATTTTCTACAAACGTAGCGTTTCTGCCGAAAACGATTTTCTCGACTTTAAAGAATTTATAAAGTATTTTTCCTATAAATATTTTTACTCATGAAAACTAATTTTTAAGAATTATAAATATTTTCTAAAAATTTGTATATATAATATTTATCAATTATCTCTTTGATTTTCTCCTGTCCGTATCCAAGTCCTATTGTTCCTATTCCTTCGCCCATTTCGAGACTACCTTATGTCCACCCTAACCAATTTGACTCTCCTAGACCCGATGGAACCGTCCGTGCCACCGCCCGACGTCACCTTGTGCAGTTATTACACCAAAGTCGCAGTTTATGCCACCATGATTATCGCAGCACACCAGGCGTCCTACCAGGCAAGACACCTTGCCATTTGCTGTTTACTTATTTTTAGCTCATATTTCATGCATTATTTATTTTCTTTATGCAAAAACTGTGATACATGGCATAACTGTTAGAACTTACTATTCATTTATTTTCCTGCTATGTATTATTTTTCTCACATTAAACCTAGAATTAAGGGACCACCTTGTGTATTGCATTCATTGGCCTTGACACGTTGTAACACGAGGTTGTGTGTCGCATGTAGAACACGGAAGTGCGTGATTGGCTGGCCACCAGTACGTACAAGCCGTGCGATAGGAATAACCGCTAGTAGAGATTGCATGCTAGTTTGACTTAGCGGTTATAGTGGTTTGTGTTGTGGATACAATACAGTAGGCATTGGGCGGGGAGGACAATTCCTTAGCGTATGGGCTTCGATGCACTTCCCTTGTGACCCGGACTCTCCGCTGGAGATACGGGGTTGATGACCCAAGATTACTGACGGCCACTGACGATTCTGCGGAACGTCATGCTCTTCCTGATGGGGCCTCTGGTGCCCAAAGGGGGACTACGCCGATCCTATTCAGCCAGGGCCCATGCGTAGGAAGGATTGTTCTTAACTACATTTCACTTAGAATGGTAGGCTACCCTATCCGTTAGGTACGAGTACTTTTGGTTTGGGTACTTGTATCTGACCGTGGCTTGGAACAATAACCTGTCGCGGATTAGTTCGTCACATCTTGTCCTTGTTTGGTTGTAGGTGTGACTTACTACTTCGATGAGAAGGTATTGAACCTTGTTGGGGTCCGGATACCATATCGGATTCATAGCATGGGAAGATACGTTACCGTGAATTAGTTTACCATCTTCTGTCCTTGTTTGGTTGAGGGGATGGTACGCTCGTTCAGTAGGTGCGTATTAGAACATGTTATAGTTTGATTTACTTATTTATTTGAGCAATATTTATTCAGTTTATATGGCATGCTATTATGTGTCTTGTTACGTCCCTCTGAGGACCTGGTTGTCTTGCCAGGTGTGTGCTATTGTCTTTCGCAGGTGTTCTAGCTCTAGCCGTGATCTTCGCTATTTCTTCGAGGATGATTGCATTTGGATCGTCTTCGCTTCGCTCGCCACTCATTTCATTTTCTATGTACTTTTCCCTATTTTGTTGGTAGTGGATTTGTCTCCGTCCAACATATTGTATCAAGACATATTCATTCTCATTATATGATATCTTTTATTCATTTATTCTGTGTGGATGAGTTTAGTTATGGTTCTACTATATTTTACAGCTTATGTATTTATACGAGGCTTCCATATATGGGAGTGTACTTCGTATAAATACAGCTGGCATGTCTACGTTCCTAGTCCTACGTATTTTGGGACTGGGGCGTTACACATTAAACTGTCAATTTGATTCATTCATTAAACTGTCAATTGACCTTCCATTAAACTGTCATTTCATAAAACTGTGATGATATTTCCTGTCATTTGGTTCACTGGGTTAATAGGAACTATTGTTTAATTATTGGTTTAGTTTAATTATTGTTGAAGGATGGAATGGCATGAGAATTCGAAATTGGGGTTGATTGGTATATTATGAACTGTCAATGTGATTTCACATATGCCATTACCATGTTTTCCCTTACTGTCAATTGATTCCTTTAATTCATGTCAACTGATTGAAAGTTCATTTCCAATTTTGTTTATTTCCATTGTTAGCTCATTGAGTATTTAATGGGATAGAATTTATGGATTCGAATTGGTTGGAATGGACTGATATTAAACAGCCATTTAGTTTCCTGTTTTCAAACTGGGTTTGACTCTTCATTCCTTCCTTAAACTAAATTTTGAATGGTCACTTGCCATGTAAATTCTCATTCATTGTGTTTGGTAAACTGTTTTCAGATTATACCCTGTCTTGCATTCTTCCTTAAAACCTTAGAATGAAACAGGAACTGGACAATTGTTTCACTGTCAACCTGTTAATTATACTGTCAATTAGCTAACTGTCATGCTCATTCACTGATTTGCAATGCATTATTTCCTATTGTGATACACACACATATATTGCAGTCCTAGTTACACACTACCTCACCATCATGTATATTCCACTCTACACACACCCTTTTTTATCACAATGTTTTTAGTTTAACACTAGCCTATCACTGTCATGCCTTCACTCTCACACACACAAAGGTATTTACACTCTTTCAAATTCCTAAAATTCCATATCACACACATGTTTTCCACTCATACACACACACACCCTCACATGTGCCCTCTACATATCCTTCTATGTATATACATATATATGTATATATATATATATATATATATATATATATATATATATATATATAAATATATCTATTTGTGATGCATATATTATAGGTAGCCTATATATTTATAATGTGTGTTATTATATTAATTTAGATATATTAATATATGGGTATATATCAATATGTGGTTTGGTATAGGCATGACATTGCCTATGGGCCTATAGCCTATGGCTCATTGCCTATGAGTGTGGCTTGAATGCCAGTTAACATGTGTAGTTGGCTTGTATAGCCTAAAAATGGTGTGTGCTTACTAGAATAGACTAGTTAGGCCTAGTGAGACTTGTTTGGTTTAGGTTTGGCCTAGTTGACCTAGTTTGACTAGTCTAGTTTGACTAGAGTTGACCAAGAGTTGACTTTAGTCCAGTTTGACCCCAAACTTAATGTGGATGCATTGTAAAAGTTTGTTATATCATTTTAGACTCATAGTGACTTGTACTGTTCTATAGGAGACAGACACCACTCCTCGGACAGTAGATACTCTTCAGATACTCAGGATACAGGCGAGTACATTCTCTGATCATTTCATATCCTGCTTAGGAGTATATTTTCCTACTTTAGATTACTTTACATGATGCTGACACGTTGGAAACACGGATTAGTACTATATGGATCTTGTCGTGCGATGTTATCCCCTTAGCGGATACATCGGATATTTCGTGTTCATGTACTTTATCATGAGCATCGTGTACTCCTTGTGTTCGTGCTTTTCGTGTACAAATCGTGTGAAATCGTGTATACTCATGTGCTAACATGATCTTCGTGTACGACTATACTTCGTGTTCGATAACATAACTTGGCTAGATCCTTGTGTATTGATTAGAGCTGTCAGGACGGGCCGGCGGGGCGGGCCGGCCCGTAACCCACCATAATCCACTATTAAGCGGGACGGGGCGGGCCAACCCACCATTTGAACGGGCCTGAAAATCCCAGCCCAGCCCAACCCGCCGCAGTCCGTGGGCCAGGCGGGCCAGCCCGCTTCACCAATGCCAGATTCTAGTGAACCAATCAGATTACAAATTCGAAACATTTACTTCTCTATTTCTGTGAGAAACAAAAAGTCAAGAAGCCCAACCTATGAAAATGCTATCAACTACAGAGAATCTTTTATTCGTAGAGTTCTCCGATATTTACACAACTACTTCTGAAAGTATGCAAGATCTGTTATATAAAGAATTTGCATGAGAAACATGAACCAGAGGCAGCCTGCTTGCGAGTGGATGCTATTCCTAAACTGGAAAATCTGGCAATCAACCTTCATATTAGGGCCGGCTGGTTAGAACTTAGAAATACTCAAAGTGAAATAGAAGTGGCTTCACTGCTTCAGCAATCAGCCTTCATATTATATATATTTATATCATATAAGTATTACTTAATATACTTATTACACATTTATATTTTAGTATTTTACACAACAGCAGCAAGCCCGCGGGTTAGCCCGCCCCGTCCAAGCCCGCCCCGCCCAAGCTCGCAGCCCGCACGGGCCAACCCATCGAGGCCCGCTGCGAAACGGGCCTCTAAATGTATAGCCCAACCCACCTTTTTTATTGGCAGGGAAGACCGGCCCAACGGGCAGGCCCGTTTTGACAGTTCTATATTGATTGGGGCGGGGGAGTAGAAGTGGTTATGTAATCAATCCAGTAGATTACTCGTATATGACCTCTTTAGATTACTCATGTACAAAATCGTGTCGTTTACATAACCATCTTGTGCTCTGAATCACTAGTCACTGATAGTTCTCTATATATTATAGCTATTACTTACAGTCTCTCTCTTTTTACATCATATTGTTCTTCAGTTCCTGTATCTTACTCTCTAGCATGTTTATATTTCCTAACCTGTTATGATTTGTTGAGATGTACTGTACTCGCTCTTGTCCTGACTGGACCTGTTGAAAATATTACAGATGACGAGACTGAGGCGTTCTGCCCTACTTATTACGTGCGACCCTAGAGGATTGCTGTGACTTGGACCAGCAGCAGGACCCACTAGCAGTTGATGACACTCCCCTAGATTAGGATGTCTTTATTATCTTTCTGGATTACTGTATTGAGATTCTGAGATGTTATTTGGGATATGTACTTATTTAGACACTTAGACTTATCTGGATTGTATTCTCTGTGGATTTCATTCTGTTCTATCTATCTATCTTTTATCATGCTCTACCTTAGATGTGATTGAGATTGTATTGCTATGTCACCTCCATTCGGAGTGTATATACTGTACATTTACCTTATATTGTTAGATGTTGACCTAGGACAGCGTTCTACCGCCGACACTGCGGCGTAGGCTGGACGTACCCACGTCTCGTGCCCTTACTTTAGGGTACGGGTCGTGACACGTCATATTATGGCGGCAGGTTTGGACGTGTGAAGATGGGCGACAAGGGATGGTTGCAGTTGTAGGCATCGATGATATGCACTTGACGACGAAGTTTGGTGAGAAACTTGTCCTCAGGGGTGTGCGACATGTACCGAGTTTGCGCTACAACTTGATTTCGGTAGGGAGGCTGGCAGATGATGGTTGTCTGTCACGACCCGCAACCAGTGTAGGGGTACGAGAAGTGGGTACGTCCAGCCTACGTCGCAGTGTCGGCGGTAGAACGCTGTCCTAGGTCACATACATCTAACAATTATAAGGTACCTATACAATGTATACGCTCCGAATGGAGGACAATATAGAAATGTACAACTCAATCACAGCTAAGGTAGAAAGTATGATAAGATAGATAGATAAGATCTGAATCCACAATGAAATACAAAATAAGAGAGAGAATCTAAGTGTCTAAGATAACAACGACACAATATCCAATCATCACAAAAGCTCAGATATATACAATGAGTATCCAATGAGATAACAACTGAAAATAAGATAAAGCCTAATCTATGGGGGTATCAGCATCTACTGCTAATAGATCCTGCTGGAGGTCCAAGTCGTAGGTGTCGTCTAAGGCTGCTCCATAGTAGGTAGGACAGAACTCCTCAATGTCATCTGTAATATTTTTAACAGGTCCAGTCAGGATATGAGCGAGGATAATACATCTCACGCAGTTCATAATATGACAGGATATGTAAATATGCTATAGAGTAGGATACATGAAACGCTGAAGAATATATGAAGTAAAAGAGATAACTATAAAGAAATATCTACTATAAGTAAAGAGCTAACAGTGGGTAGTGATGTAGAGTACAAGATAGACATGTGAACGGCTTGAATTTGCACATGATTAATCTAAGAGTTTGCACATGAGTACACTACTTTGGAATGGTTCACATGACCATTTATACTCTTCCGTACCCTAATCAATACACAAGGATCCAGACATGTTATGTTATTGCACATGATATCACATGAAGGCCCATAAATGGGTGCACGTGATTGTATACATGGGGGCTCTGTGAACATGAGAGTACATGAATCACAAGAGTGCACATGAATGGTGAAAGCACCGGAGTACATGATGAATGTGAAAAGCACATGACATACTGTAACCCTGCTCTCGGGGGGGGGATAACATCTCATGAAGGGATCCATATACTACCAATCCATGTTAACAACGTGATGGCATCATGTAAAGTAATCTAGAGCATAAATGTAAATCCTATCAAGTATGAAACGGTCAGAGAATGTACTCGCCCACGATATGAATGTCTGTGAGAATATACTGTCCTAGATGATGTATCTGACTCCTATTTAGAGCAACACAAGTTAAGATGTATACAGGGGATGACAAATGAAATGTACAATACATTTGCATGATGTCTAGGTCAAACTAGACTAAAGTCAACCCTTGGTCAACTCTAGTCAACTACACTAGTCAAACTAGGTTAAATTGGTCAATCTAGGTCCAATCCTAGTCCAACAAGTCTCACTAGGCCTAACCAAGCCTATACTATCACACCAACACAAACACAAGGTCAAAACCAAGCTATCAACACACAATTACATATGTACATATATCCACATAATGTATATAAGGCATACATCTATATTAGGCATAAATAATACATTTCTTGTATGCATACTTACATACATACAAGACGTACATATTCTCATTCATGCTTACATTTCATATTCATTTGCATTCATTCATTTATATCGTTACATGTATACATACATATCTATATCCATAACCACTATACAACCAATATAGAATCATACATACATAATATGAGCTAACATTATATATATATATATATATATATATATATATATATATATATATATATATATATATATATATTTTAATATATATATATATATATTATATATATATATATATATATATATATATATATTATATATATATATATATATATATATATATATATATATATATATATATATATTTATATATATATATATATATATATATATATATATATATATATATATATATATATATATATAAAGAGGAAAAAATATGAGAGGGGAATATGTGTGTGTACATGGCATAGTGTAATGCAATGTGTCTAATGTGTACATAGGCTTATAGTGTGTTCAGATTAATAGTTCAGTTAGCAGCAATGTTATTTCAGTGTAACAAAGAGTTCTTGTCATGAGCTAACAATGTAGGTAAGATGAGTTTTCAGTTAAATTCAGCAAATGTAGGTAGGTATGCATTGAATGTTCAGGTTTAAACAGTATACAAGGTTCAGTGTGTGTGCAATCAAAAATGGGGGGATAACAAGTTCAGTCATTGATTGAAGGTTAGTACCATGTGTCCATGTTTAGTTCAGCATTACATTAAGGGTTTGTGTATAGGTAATATAGGTTCAGTCATGGAGTAAATGAAATGTGACAGGGTGCAAGTGACAACAAGCATGTACAGGCAAGATGGCAATATGAATATATGACGTTAAGGTTCACATGTTCAGGTTAATAGGAAGGGGGTTAACATATAGGTTAGCATCAAAGTGTGTAACAGAGGGTTTAACATATCAGGTGGCACATTATCACCAGTTTTCAATCTCAGTTATCACTTAACATATACAAACCCCAATTTTTGTAACATATCATTAAAGTTCATAACTAACATTAAATTTTCATGTTTATATTTAAATATTTCTCAGTTTCGAGTATCAGAACATTAGTTATTGAATCGAACCCAAATTTACCAACCAAACATTAACCCAGACATTGAATCATGTAACACAGGTTATAACTACATATTAAACACATTAATTTAGCATTATTTAATATTTTAAAACTCAATTAATCACAGTATATACCTACAGTATCAGAGCTATGAACAGTTCGAACTCAAAAACCCAATCTATCATATGAAAACCTAATATATCACAAATTAATGTGTGCACGAGTGTGTCAGACATTAACACATGTCTGAGGAGTGATTTCGTGTCCACACAAGTGGACACGAAGTGTCCCAAACGCAATAATCACAGTTCAATCGACAGAGTTCACACGGCTCGTGGGGTGTGTTCGTGTCCTCGTAGACATGACACAGTGCACCAAGTGTCACGTGCACATGTCTCAGTGTTCGCCCAGGGTAGGGCTACACGATCGTGTCCCTGATATGTCACCACGATGTTTCCACGAGGGACACGAAGCCCGTATCAGAGGCACGAAACCGACTGTGCGTGCACAGCGCAAAACTAGTGCACGTGTCCGTGCTCCCTCGACACGACACGATACCATGTCAAACTTCTAGGATGTCGTGTCAGTCAGTGTCCCAATGTGTCTACCAAGTCTCAGCCCTCCACATGCTGGGTCGTGTCTTGCGTGAGCCCCGAGCAGCAGGACACTGCTCGTGTGTGCAGCGAGCGTGTTCGTGTCCATTTTGGACACGGACACGACTCGAAAATCTGCTTAGTCGTATGGGGAATCAAAGCATACATACATCTCAACAAATCTATTCAAATACTTTTCAAAAATATCAATTAAAAATCCTTTGTGGCATTTTAAAAAACACATACACAAGTGGACTGATACGTGTCCGATACGGACACAAAATCGACACAAATTCACAAAAGACTCACTCTACAGCTAGGGGACACCTAGACCTATGCATCCATGCAAAGAAATTATGAAATGAAGGTGGTTTGAGGGATTTACCAATTGAGTGTCAAACTCAAGGAAAAAGTCCCAAATAGAAGGATCATTCTTGCAAATCTCAAGCTCCAAATGGCAAACAAGCTGAGATTTCTCACCACCAACAGTAAATAGGGGTTAAATAGATCCTAATGCAAAAGACTAGAGTTAAAAAGGAATAGAAATGAAGAAATTATGAAGGGTTGAAGAATGGATAATACCTCTTTCTTGCCAAAATTAGAAGTGGTGTAAAAAGAGACAAAAATGATTCAAGAGGCATTAAATAGGGGTGGGGGAATCCCTATATGGCTGCTATGGCCATCCAACAAGTTAGGGTTGGGGTTTCATTGAGGGAAATGAGCTATGGGCCAATATACTAGTTAGTTGATTCAACACTCTAGCTAATAGGCCCAACTACACATAGCACCTATTCTCCTCATGCACCCAAGTCACACTCAAGTCAACTTGAGTTAGATTAGGGTCCTACACCATTGCACCATGCTAACTAAGTCACCATAGTCATGGTTAAACACTAGGCTAGTCTCCAAGGTCTCAACTAGCAAAAGTCAAAAATAACAACCATCAATCAAATAATTAACAAATAATTAACAAATAATTCTAAGAAACCAAAATGACCAAAATATCTCTAGGCCAAAAATGATAAATAAAATATCCTAATCACATGGTTAGGCTCTAGGTCAAGTAGTCTCTAGGGTTTCACTAGCAAAACTCCAAAATCACAAATTACCAATAAAAATAGTTTTAAAATAATTAAAAATCATAAAAAATTATATCATGATTTAAATAACATTATTAAAATATTAAAATTATAAAATTTCAAAATTACCCTCATTTTAGAAAACTGGGTGTTACAAGTCTACCCTCCTTAGAGAAATTTTGTCCTCGAAATTAAGAAGGTCGTAATCCTGTAGGTCAACCCCCAACAATCAAGGTCAAAGCTTCTTCCTAGCAGCACCCTGGGTTAGCAAGTCCAATATGGGCAGTAGCCTTAAAATAGGTCATATCCATAATTTGGGTCGACAGGTTGGGTCAAAACGGGTGTTCCTAATTTGAGTTGGAATGACTCCATTGGGTGAATCAAGATGGAGTCTTGTGTCGGAAAAGTCGTATGAAGCAAATGGAGCACAAGATGGTGTGTCGAGTGGAACACGAAGGTCATGAGTGTAGGGGGTCATGTATAGGTCATGCATGGGAAATTGGTTTTGAGAAAATAACTAGTCTTGTGCTCCTAAATTAAAAATCACGATAATGTGTATGAAATAATCATAATTAAAGTGGGAATGATCAAATGGCCTAAATTGGACTAAAGTTTGTGTTGCCAAAATAGTACAAGGGACAGGGTAAGTGGAACAGTTTGTGGTCATGGGTACCAGGCATAGGAAGATAAGAAAAACAATGAATCAAACAGGGCTGTAAGGTTTTACCATTCTAGGGTCAGAGCAACACTATCACTTCTAAGTCAAAAGGCCTAGCACAATCACCAATTCATTAAGAAAAATTCATAACAAGGAAGTTATACAAAGGATTATACTAACAGTTAGAGCTACTCTTACTCCTACTCCTACTCCTAAGTTAAATGATGAAAAAGCAAAACAAAACAAACAACAACAATTTTTTGAAAGAATGAAACAAAAAGTAGAGATAATATATTCAAAAACTTTTAAGATAAAATCTGATATGCGTCCATCCAAAATCATGGTACTCTGAATCCTCGTCATACTAGTAAGTAGGGCTATGATAACCATAGAGTCCCAACTAATGTGCACACTTCTAGAATAATGGTATTTAAAATTTTTGCTCTACCGCTAGCTTGGTTGCGAAAGCCTTAAATTCCTACACCCGAGAAATATATCCAAAATCAGACTGTAGGTCCTTGCCATGCTGGCTAATGTGACTGTAGAAGACTAGATTCTATAACTGAGATGACCTAGCCTATATAATTTATCTTGGCAGAAAATTAAATCAATAATGAATACCAAGAATCAGATTCATCTACGAATAAGAACGACAAACAAGATCTGTTGGAACTGAATTTCGAGATGGTTAAAATAAGGCAACGGAGGAACGGAATCGAGATGAACAGAACCTGAGATAAGCTCTCCTACTGCCTGTGTACCCTCAACTGGCACAGCGTAAGCTCGCCCCTGCTGGCCTCCTCCAGCCTGATGTTGTACGAATCTCTGCTGCTGAGTCTGTAAAAGGGTAGTCCCTTCTGCTGGTTCACCGGAGCCCTCGCTCCTGCTCCATGAGCTGTCCGTTCCGAAAACTTGGGACAGTCTCTTAACTGGTGATATGATCCTCTGCAAAGTAGGCACTTGCCTAGCCTCATCCGGCATTTACTCCAATTTTACCCTGGTTTCTTACATAAAGGGCAACTGATAACATGCTGGTGTCTACTGGCCTGTTGTGTCTGTAACGGTGGTCCCCTCTACAGCTCTGTCGGAGCCCTAGCTCCTATTGCTTCCTGAGTCAATGGTGTCTGGTTCTTGGGACACTCCCTACACTGATGCTCTACTGAACCACAAAGTAAACACCTCCCAAGCCTCATCCTACAGTCGTTCTACCTATAGCATGCCTTCTTGCAGAAGTTGCACCTAGCGTCCTGCTGCTGCCTGGATGCCTGGTAGAAATATGTACGTCCTTGACCCTGAAGGTGCTGCTGAATAGGCCTCTGCTGATTGTGATGCTGAATCTGTACGTGAGGCCTCTTGGCCTGACCTCCACTGTTGCTGGCTCCATGAGTGTCATGTCCCCTCTTGAGCAACTGTTGCCGCTGAGTCTCCACTATTTGCTGGAAGAAAGAGAACAAATGCGCCATATCCTCTGATCCTGATGGCGGCTGCTGCTGAAGAACGTCCGGGATGACTGGAGGAAGTCTCGGAGTAGGAAGAGGTGCACTCCCAAAAGCTGTAGATATCCCAGCCTGAGCTGGCAGAACAGAAGCTGCAGTCTTGGGCTCCTGCTGATCAAGACGAGAAGTGGCAGACTCCTCAGTGGTGTCCTCCTGATCTAGACGATGAGATCATGTCTCCATAACCATCCTGAAGACAGATCAATCGAGAGAGCAATCACTGAGAATGAAGTGATAACATCAAGGGAGGACGGTTTATTTTCAAGGGAAGACAATAATGCAGCAAAATTTAGGTAACATAAATCAGATTAAGAGTTTTTCCTAGGTGTGATTGAGTACCTTCAAAATATATCCTAATCCTACTGCAGGCTGTAGTGATACTCTAGTTCGAATACCACTACATAAACTCGACCTGCATGGGCCACCACTAAAAATGTGTCACAACTCGCACCCAGTTTAGAGGTACGAGAAGTGGGTACGTCCAGCCTACGCCGCAGTGTGTCGACGGTAGAATGCTGTCCTAGGTTACATACATCTAACAATTATAAGGTACCTGTACAATGTATACGCTCCGAATGGAGGACAATTTAGAAATATACAACTCAATCACAGCTAAGATACAAAGTACGATAAGATAGATAAGATCTGAATCCACAATGAAATACAAAATAAGAGAGAGAATCTAAGTGTCTAAGATAACAACTCCACAACATCCAATCATCACAAAATCTCAGATATATACAATGAGTATCCAATGAGATAACAACTGAAAATAAGACAAAGCCTAATCTATGGGGTATCAGCATCTACTGTTAATGGATCCTGCTAGAGGTCCAAGTCGCAGTTGTCATCTAAGGCTGCTCCATAGTAGGTAGGACAGAACTCCTCAATGTCATCTATAATATTTTCAACAGGTCCAGTCAGGACAGGAGCGAGCATAATATATCTCACACAATTCATAATATGACAGGATATGTAAATATGCTATAGAGTAAGATACATGAAACGCTGAAGAATATATGAAGTAAAAGAGATGACTGTAAAGAAATATCTACTATAAGTAAAGAGATAACAGTGGCTAGTGATGTAGAGTAAAAGATAGACATGTGAACGGCTTGAATTTGCACATAAGTAATCTAAGAGTTTGCACATGAGTACACTACTTTGGAATTGTTTACATGACCATTTATACTCCCCCGTACCCCAATCAATACACGAGGATCCAGACAAGTTATATTATTGCACATGATATCACATGAAGGCCCATAAATGGGTGCACATGATTGTATACATGGGGGCTCTGTGAACATGAGAGTACATGAATCACAAGAGTACACATGAATGGTGAAAGCACCGGAGTACATGATGAAAGTGAAACGCACATGACATACTGCAACCCGATGCTCCCGAGGGGGATAACATCTCATGAAGGGATCCATATAGTACCAATCCGTGTTAACTACATGACAGCATCAAGTAAAATAATCTAGAGCATAAATGTAAATCTTATCAAGTATGAAATGGTCAGAGAATGTACTCGCCTGCGATATGAATGTCTATGAGAATATACTGTCCGAGATGAGGTATCTGACTCCTATTTAGAGCAAAACAAGTCAAGATGTATACAGGGGATGATAAATGAAATGTACAATGCATCTGCATGTTGTCTAGGTCAAACTAGACTAAAGTCAACCCTTGGTCAACTCTAGTCAACTACACTAGTCAAACTAGGTCAAATTGGTCAATCTAGGTCCAATCCTAGTCCAACAAGTCTCACTAGGCCTAACCAAGCCTATACTATCACACCAACATAAACACAAGGTCAAAACCAAGCTATCAACACACAATTACATGTATACATATATCCACATAATGTATATAAGGTATACATCTATATTAGGCATAAATCATACATTTCTTGTATGCATACTTGCGTACATATAAGTCATACAACATGCATACTTACATACATATTCTCATTCATGTTTACATTTGATATTCATTTGCATTCATTCATTTATATCATTACATGTATACATACATATCTATATCCATAACCACTATATAACCAATATAGAATCATACATGCATAATATGAGCTAACATTATATATATATATATATATATATATATATATATTTTTTACATTATATATATATATATATTATATATATATATATATATATATATATATATATATATATATATATATATATATATATATATATATAAATATATATATATATATATATATATATATATTATATTTATATATATATATATATATATATATATATATATATATATATAGGTATATAAAATAAATAAAAATATATATATATAGGTATATAAAGAGGGAAAAATATGAGAGAGGAACATGTGTGTGTATGTATAGTGTAATGCAATGGGTCTAATGTGTGCATAGGCTTATAGTGTGTTCAGATTAATAGTTCAGTTAGCAGCAATGACATTTCAGTGTAACAAAGAGTTTTTGTCATGAGCTAACAATGTAGGTAAGGTGAGGTTTCAGTTAAATTCAACAAGTGTAGGTAGGTATGCATTGAATGTCCAGAATAAACAGTATACAGGGTTTAGTGTGTGTGCAATCAAACATGGGGGGATAACAAGTTTAGTCATTGATTGAAGGTTAGTGCCATGTGTCCATTTCAGTTCAGCATTACATTAAGGGCCTGTGTATAGGTAATATAGGTTCAGTCATGGAGTAAATAAAATGTGACATGGTGCAAGTGACACCAAGGGTGTACAGGCAAGATGACAATATGAATATATGAGGTCAAGGTTCAGATGTTCAGTTTAATAAGAAGGGGGTTAACATATATGTTAGCATCAAAGTGTGTAACAGAGGGTTTAACATATCAGGTTGCACATTATCACCAGTTTTCAATCTCAGTTATCACTTAACATATACAAACCCCAATTTATGTAACATATCATTGAAGTTCATAACTAACATTAAATTTTCATGTTTACATTTAAACATTTCTCAGTTTCGAGTATTAGAACATTAGTTATCGAATCGAACCCAAATTTACCAACCAAACATTAACCCAGACATTGAATCTTGTAACACAGGTTATAACTACATATTAAATACATCAATTTAGCATTATTTAACATTTTAAAACTCAATTAATCACAGTATATTCCTACAGTATTAATGAACACAGTTCAGTCGACAGAGTGCACACGGTTCGTAGGGTGTGTTCGTGTCCTCGTGGATACGACACAGTGCACCAAGTGTCACATGCATATGCCTCAGTGTTCGCCTAGGGTTGGGCTACACGATCGTATCCCTGATACGTCACCACGACGTATCCATGAGGGACACGAAGCCCGTATCAGAGGCACGGAACCAACTGTGCGTGTGCAGTACAAAACCAGTGCACGTATCCGTGCTCCCTCGACACGAAATAATACCGTATCAAACTTCTAGGGTGTCGTGTCAGTCAATGCCCCAACATGTCTACTAAGTCTCAGCCCTCTACGTGTCGTGTCATGTCCTATGTGAGCCTCGAGAAGCAGGACACTGCTCGTGTATACAGCGAGCGTGTTCGTGTCCGTTTTGGACACGAACACGACTCAAAAATCTGCTCAGTCATGTGAGGAATAAAAGCATACATACAACTCAACAAATCTATTCAAATACTTTTCAAAAGTATCAATTAAAAAATCCTTTGTGGCATTTTAACAAATACATACACAAGTTGTCACGACCCGTACCCGGTTTTCGGATACAAGCTCGTGAGCAAGCCAGCTACGTATCAAGCGGACTCCAGTCTGATTCGAGTACGTATAAGCTGTCAAGATTCATGGTATCATGGCTAATATGGTAATCTACAGTCTATCTCAATCCACAAGAATATATAAGACAAGAATAAACAATTATGGGTCATGGTCTGCAGCCCATTAGCATATTGTCCGATTAGACTCCAAGAATGATATGAGTCTATAAAATATGCAGAATATAACATGGTATGGAATGTAAAAGCACGAGAAGATAATACAGAAATATCTCAAGTAAATACCTGTATCATACATCGCAATCCTCTACCATCCCGCTCTGCTAACTAACTCCATGTAGTCGCTAAACCTGAAGAGATCATCAGGTCCTCAGAGGACTAGCAAGATATATAATATACAGGCCAACATGTAACAGTACAAATATACAAAGAATAAGGAACAATCAAGGTTACCCAACAAGACAAATGAACTAAGACACAAGATCTAAACACAAGGATCCTAAGACACTGGCATGCCATACTAGAAATGGCTAATAGGTCAAAGCTATAGACTGTAGTCAAGGCAGGTACTCACAATCTATAGTGTCTCAATAGCAGTTAAGGCACATACTCACAACCAAGACGGTAGCCAATCCTAGTATACAATCCTATAGACCATAGTCAAGGTAAGTACTCATAATCTATAGAATGTCAAAGTCGAGTCCTACTCAAGTCATGTCAAGTCAAGTCGCGTTATAATCAAATCGAGGGAATCGTAGTGTAGGACTAGACGACTCTATCAAGGAATACATATGAAACTAACACAGTGTAATAGATAGAAGTATCGTAACAGAAAGGAACGAGAATGTGCAGGCAACTAGAAACATGTAAAGTAAAACTATATCAGGATGAGTGTACTAGACATGGAGTAAAGCAATCACAAATGTAAGAAAAAGAACCGCAGCGAGATGGTGAACATGCATATAAATTATACTGTACAAGTTGGCAAGGTATACTTGCCTGGTTCCGCGATGTGAGGATGAAGTTTCGTTCCCGTGTCCACGCCTCTGGAACCCGACGCTCCTAGATAATTAATTAACTAAATTAAGCCACTACTCATAAACTTACAATATGACTTCACTACTACAAAAATCGTTAACGATGACACTTTATAGATGACAACTATCTAAAAATGTCATTATTGATATTTTTAATGTCATATTATTATACGATAGTCATTAATAATTTTATCAATGACATTAAAAATAATAATGTCATGGTAAGTACTATAAGATGACAATTACAAAGATATGGGTCATGGAAAATAACTATAGATGTCATCTTTTGTGTTGTGAATAAAAAAGATGTGTGACTATTAATGACATAATGGTATTAAGGGTCATATTAGTTTAAACAATGACAAAGACATATGGTATGTCATCTCTAACATTTTTTTCTTCTTCTATTTATTAAAATAATAGGGATGAAGTATACATTAATTATTCCCCCTTCTTCCCTTCTTTTTAATCCAATTCCCCTTAAACCCTAACCCTAATTATAAAACCCCCACACCCAGAGCCCCTACTCCTATCCACCCCTACCCTCTCATCCGCCGGCACCAGCACCTATTCCTCCACTACCCCCAGGCCCCCTCCCCCCAAACCCTAACCCTAATCCCCTCCCCAACCCAGCCCACGATGCCCACCTAATAGCCCTCCTCCATACCGCGTCCCCGTCACACTTCGATTATGCTGCCTGCATGCCCCCGTTGCCGCCAGCGGCGGCCGCCGAGACCCTCCATGCCGCGCCCTCCGCCCCTTCGGGGTCAATGGTCGCGAGGCTCCCCGGCGGTAGGATACCAAGAAGGAGGCTGCTCATGGGCGGCGACAGAACGATCCACGATATGGACGGGAGTCTGGCGGGGTAGTCGACGCCTCCGCAGCTGGAGGTGACGCCGATCACCAAGTACACTTCAGATTCGGGGCTGGTCCTCGGGAGGCAGATCATAGTGAATAAGATCTATGGCCTGAAGCTGGTGCAATTAGGGTCCTAAACATCAATACGACGCTCAGGTCCCTCTTAAGGGGGCACATTCAGGTGAGAGAACATCCAAAAATCTTTCTTATAAATTTAATTTGGCTAGATTTTATTTCGAAGTATAGGTCTTGATGTACTTGAAATAGGAATTTTGAAGCTCGAATGTCATATCTATGTTAATATTAGTTCCATTTGAACTTAGATTTCTGATATACACCCGGCAGGCCATGGAGATCGATGTTTGGTTACACTATGGCCACGAAACCATGTCATGTATATTGGTAATGAACAGTCAAGTTAAGAATAGAGTTTACGAATTTTTAGTGTGGATTGATGTAATGCATTTCTTCAGATAACATTTTTTTGGAGTTTGTTGTTTTTTTTTATATTTTACCTTAATCTATATGCATCAAGCTTTGAGAGTCATTGGACTAGTTTGTACCGCTTTAGTAATACTTATTGGTCCTGCCTAAAATATTGTCTTTCATAGGTAGTGATCGTTGATAGTGTGAAATTCATTTATTTTTTGAATTCTAGTTTTTATATATAAATTTTGGTTGTTGTTTGGTGATAAATGGAGATCTGAATATGTAATATCGTAGCAGGTGGTTAGGAAAGTTCAACAACCTGGTTTACATCATAATCTCTCTTCCATTTAATTTCAGCCCTACCAAAAGTTAACAAATTTGGAGATAATTGGAGATCTTCAATAAGGGAATAAGGTGACTGTTTATGCAATAGTATCTGGAAAGACTGAGGTGGTTAGAAAAACTATTGTAGTACTGAATTAAGAACAATACAATATTTCAATACAATAGAGCTTGTTTCATACTTTAACCCTAGTTTGGAAAAAAAATGTAAATTGTCTTCTATGACAAATTCCAGCTCAAATGGTTGCAGAGGAGAAGCTTCAAACACAATACACAGATTTTTCCATTGATTGATAACCTGCACAAACACAAAATGTGTTTTAGTTCATTGTAACCAATTTGATGTATATAATAAACACAATAATGAAAAAGGCTACATAAACCAGCCAACTACATTTCCAGGTACATTTCTAGGTACCAAATGCTACATAAATATAACCTACACAAACACAGATTTTTCTATTAATTGCCAACATCTGTCGTGGGGGTTGAGGGGCAGTCGGGTACATCTATTCAAATTGAACCAAATGACCAAAACATTACATTTAACCTTCATATTAAGGAAGTCTTAATTGAAAAATCATTAAAATAAATTGACAAATTTATCTTGGTCCATCTATGCAAGAGGAACCTCTGAGCTGGTGCCAACTTCCTAGACTAAGAAACCATGTGCAGGTTTTTTAGTGGATTACAGGGAACTAATTTTACTAGTCATATAAATTAAGATTGTGCAACCAAGGAGATGCGGAAAGATGATAATATTTTGATTACATAACTGCTTTCATTAAGGCTCAACACAAGTTTGCTTGACATTACAACAGAATATACATTGTGTGTAGGACAAATCTGTATTGGCCTAATGGAATAAATCAAAAACTTTGTAAAGTAACGATCCTTCAAAGCATTATTCTCACAATATGATATTCTATCTAGCCATAATACAATTGTTGACGAGAAGACAAACATGAAAACTTCTATAGCTACAGTATACTTTCTCCTACTCTTCAAATCTAAACTATAAACATGGGGAATTGCAACATGAACTCCGAAAACTATACAACTAGAGTTTGATATGAGAGGTATAATCCAGCCAATTTGGTGTTGAACTCAGGATGGTCTTTACAGGTTGAATGTTTCACCTGTGCACAAGTGTGCACAGGATAGTACATGGGACAGCATGGAATGATGTTGATTCCAACAGTAGAAGGAGTTCTTGCATCGACCTGCATTGTCATAAGTGGAGGAGAGTGCACAACAGTATTAGTAAAGGGTAGTCGGGGGCTGTTGGCATGTACAGGCAGTGTAGGGAAGGAGATGGACTTGCCAGTAGGTGTAGGTACGTAATAGAGTAGTGTGTGTCGAGTAGAAGAATCGGTGTAGACTGAAACCCATTGGTGTTCAGATGTGGGTGTGGGTACCAAAACATGTAGGTAATTGGCATTTCACAGATGGGTGTGTACAATTTGTGAAACATGTAGGCTATATAAGGACTGCATAGATGAGGCTATACAAACATCTACAATAAGAAATATCATTCCTCAATGGTTGTCCTGTTTTTCGTTGATACATTCAGGCAAATAAACACTCCTTTCTAATATACTCATTTAACATTTCTTTATGGTAATATTGTTATTCAATGTAAGTTCACATCATAGAATGTTCATTTGATTTTTATATATTCTTTTTGCATGTTAGCATCATGATTGTGCTAAAAGGAAAAAAAAGTTGCATGTGAGCTATGCGACAAGGAAAAGCTGAGCGATTCTTTTCTGGTCCTAGGAGAATCATACCAAAAGCTCAGGAACTTTGGAAAAGCCTGCAAATGGTACATGAAAAGTTGGAATGTGTACAGGTCCATTGGAAATCTTGAGGTAAGATAGTTTTAGATTTTTTACAATTAGATACACAGCTGCAAAAACCTTTGTGCAAGTATCTGACATGTGCCATTGGTTGAACTGGGAACCTAATAGTTTATCTGATGTGCATAGCTTCTCAGAATCATCAGTAAAGAGCACCAATTTTTTATTTGTCCCTGCAGCTGGGTTGTTTATAAACTCGTTCTCTAAATATCCTGTGGTCTTGGTAGCCAAGTTTGCTATATGCCACAATTGAGTATCAGTTGTGTCAAATATGTGTATAGGAAAGTCTATACAAGGACTGTATAGATGAGGTATCCATGTGTGTGACCAAACTGTGCACAGGACAGAGAACTGATGAGTATGTGTAGAAATAGGTATTATGTGACCAACCCATGTTGACTTAAATAATTTATTTTGAGAGAGCAAGTTGGTCTAACAAATGCATGAATGATGCATTTTAAAGAAAAGGATGAATGATCGATCAACATATGCTCTCTGAGTTGGCTGGGGCCAATATGTCATTTTCAAGACACAAAACAAAGAACTAGCTCCAAACCAAGTTAGAAACAATGTTCTCCTTACATCATGTGTCTTTTAAACTATAAAAACTTTTATTAGCTATAATTAATAAGTCAATTATTATCCACGCAAGGACCTCTTGCTGCCACATTGTAACAAAAATATATTAGGAAAACCTCACCCCACTATTAATTGAAGAGAACAATATTATTCCTAGTTGGCTGTCTTTTACAGAACACAGATCTAACTCTTTTTGCTCAATATATGTTAGGAAAACCTCACCCCACTATTAATTGAAGGGAGGAATGTTATTCCTAGTTGGTTGTCTTCTACAGAACATCCATCTAATTCTTTTTCTCCATGTAGACTACTAAATACAAATGTTAATGACACCACAACAATCATTACGAGACTATATTTTTTACAGTTTTAAGACTCCCAAAATTTTATTTTTATACTCGTGTATATTCAGGATTATCAAAATTTTGACAGTCCTAAAATTGTAAAAACTGTAAAAAGAATTGTCAGTACTGGATATACATATTACTGCAAAAATGTGTTGACCCTATTAGCTTTTGCAGTGGCCTTAAAATTTGCATTTGCCACTAGTAAATTTCAAACGGATACTTTAGCAAATGCTTACATTCTAAATGTTGAAACTAGCATATGTCTCCACTAAGTTATGAACAGTAAAAAAATAAGATATACCTCTATTTCTTTTAACAATTTTTGTGCTACACGGGAGTTGCAAACTCTACTTGAAACATACAGTTCTAGTTGTGGAGCTCTCCTCCTGTATATTTCTACTCTTCATGCTTACGCAAAACTTGTTCGAGATTAGATTATGACTACTAATCGATGAAACAAATACTAGTGCATTGCAGATGGGTCATGTGTAGAAGTAGGTACACAGATATGTGTATTGCAGATGCATGCATAAACCTGATGGAAAGAACCGATCGAGTCGAATACTCGTACACAGGGAATGATTTGTTCAGATCATTACTTGTGTGTTCCAGTAAAAGATAGGACTGCAGTCATAAGCAGTAGGTAGCTGCGACTGGTTAAATGGTTAAATGGGTGTCATTATCCAAGGTTAAGTAAATAACATGGGAGAAGTTAGAAGAAATAACAACTTCAGTAGCAGTAACATGGGTTTGTGTTTGTATCAGCGAGTTACCTGGGGTGAAACCCACTTATGTGCTTCTGTTGATACCCAAAACAGTATGTGCTTCAGTAGCAGTAACATGGGGCAAAAATTTTTGTTGATTATTTATTATTTTCTTTTCTTTATATAGTTTTCCTCTTTACTTGTATTCATTGATGCATGGGGTGAAAATTTACTCTGTCTATTTTTTTTCTGCACCAAGTATAAATCTGGCATGTCGTGTTGATCTTAGACATGTACATAAAATTTGGGCTGCAAAAGTATTGCGACATTTTTATTTAATAGTTCTTTCATTAATATATAGAAAGGTTAATTGTCTTAGGATGATATGTTATTTGTTTTTGGCAGGCAGTCTTACCTATACTATCTTTTTCTGATGTAATATTCATAATTTCATAGGGCTTCTTTTATGTTGTCAAGTTTTGGTAATCCCTATCGTTTTTTTGTTGTTTGTATTTTTTTCACAAATGAAAGTCTAGTTACCATCATGACATCCTATTTAAAATACCTTCTAGCATTATTGCTCTATTTATACATCATACACTGGTTACTTAAATGTTTTTAGAGTGACACTGGTTACTTAAATGTTTCCTCACATGACGTCCCTTTCTCCTATCAAAGACCTGTGTTCCACTGCATTCATTTTGGTATAAAGTGATAGGTTGCATGTCATGTGTTCTTGAAATAATGTTCAATGGTTTAGTTTGGTTGGTTACAAATTTACGAAATGCACTCTCCAGTTTATAATACAGAATGTTAGTATTTTTCAAATTTGTACTTTCACGTAAATTATTGACAAGTGGTTTCTCTGCTCAAATGGTTTCTCCTATCAAGGATGAATATTTCTCACTAGCATTGTTCCATATAGAAGCCACTATATTGTTTCCCCCTCATTAGCCGATATGATCTAGTTGTAAGCTATATAACAGTAGATTGGGAAACAATAGCCACTTAAAGTAGCAGGGAATATGTTACAGGAGTACTCTCCAGATGACTGTATGTCCGTATCTGTGTCCATATCCCCGTCTAACATATATTCGACATAATACTTCCTCGAAACTCATGTCAGAAGCAGCCATGGTAAGCAATCCCAAACCCAGCCTTAGTTTCAGAACTTTTCAGAACATCATAGCTTACATTTGGTTTTACATAAAAATTGTGAATATTAATTATTTGTCTTATGTTGTCTGCTTTTGTATTCCATAATCATGTCATAGTTTTTTTATTGATTTCATAGTAGTATTGTATTCCTTAATCAAATTGTTGAGTTTCATGTTGCTCGAAAATGTTTGCAGGCTGTAGAGCTACAATCTGTGGCCTGGATCCTGTATGTAATGAATCGAGTTCATGGATGGAACTCAAAAATATTGATAAAGTGCTTCAAGGTCCTACTCAGCCATTTTATCAGGTAAGTGATACTATTGATGAGCAACTTGATTAGTAGGATGAAGTAATATGTTGGTTTGGAAATCAAATGACTCCTACTTTTTGGCCTAATTAGACTCCTTGGGTCAAAACCACACAATAAACTTGTAAAAATATTACACAACCATGTAGAAGCTTGATTATATTGAATATGCAGTTCCTCCTTGATTCTATATGGTTTTGGTGTACGTCAACACTTTTTAAGATATGTCTTGCTCAAAGGGAGATGGAGTGAAAAAGTCTAAATGGAAGTGTGTCAAGGTAAGTTCTCATTTAAGTTTCTTTAGCAGAAAATATGGTAAGTTGGTTGTTGAGATTGTTCTATATATTAATGTAATATTGGATGTAATATTGGTTGTATTGGTATAACATGATATACTAGTTGATTTTATGCTTATTTTTGTAGTTTGCTGGGAGAAAGGATTCGTCTGTCAGAGAAATTGATGAATGAGACGAGAGCTGGCCAAATTTATCCCGAATTTTGTTAATGAAGATCGTATGTAAAAAAATGACGCATAATAAAATTTTGGACGTATTGTAAATTTATGTTGTGAACGTTTGAGACTGAAATAATATTGTATAGTTCAATCTTGGCATTTTGAATAATTATGAAATGAAAAATTTGTTCGTGTTAAGTGTTTATTTTTCTTCTTCTTTATATTGTACACAAAATACAAATTGTGGAATACGGATGAAAAAATTGGAGCTATAAAAATAATGAAATTTAATAATGAATAAAAGTCATCTTTTGTAAATAAAGATGACGCATAAAAGTCATGTTTTACAAATAAAGATGACGTGTATTGAGCTGTCATAGATTTCTTATGATAAATGTAATTTTTTAAAATAAAGATGACGTATAGAAGTCATATTTTGTACATAAAAATGACACGTCAAAGTCATCTTTTGTAAATAAAGATGATGCATAGAAGTCATCATTTGTAAATAAAGAAGACGTATGAAAGTCATCTTTTACAAATAAAAATGACGTGTGTTTAATTGTCATTGATTTTTCATGATAAAAGTCATCTAATGTAAATTAAGATAACACACAAAAGTCATCTTTTCTAAATAAAGATGACACATAAAAGTCATCTTTTATAAATAAAGATGACATACGTTGAGCTGTCATTGATTTCTAATGATAAAGATGACCCCTTCATAGATGACGGCCAAATAAATGTCATTAATTAACATATTTAGCCGTCATTGTTATATATTTTTGTAGTAGTGCTTAATTAGTCAAAATAATATTTTAAGATTATATTCAATTTCTCGTGGGACTCTTTAGACCTATACAATCACATACAGGCTCCACGAGACACCGAACACAGTTTTTGGGTTTCCAACTCCCAATTAGTCAGTTATGCCCCTACTTCAATACTATACTTAGAAATCATATAAAAATCATTAAAATATTATTTAAACTAATTTTATATAGAATTAACTCTAAAATTACAGAATTAATGTTTCTAAAGGCATTTATGACTAGTTGATTACTAAGTTAGCTAGTTAACCCGAAACTTGTCCGGAACATAGTTAATTACTCATAATTGATAAAATAATCTAAAAATATAATTAAAATAGAATTAAAATACTTTATTTTCTAGAATAATATCAGAGATACAAGGGAAAGAATATACTACAAGTTCGGGGCATTCTAGGTCAGCAGGTCGTCCGAAATTAGCTAGTTTTGACCTATAATTTTCTCAACCAGAATTGAGTTGCTAAATTCATAGAAAAATACTTAAAAATCCTAATTTATGTATATGAATACACATAAAATTCAGTTTCAAGAATAGGCATCAATAACTAGTAGTTCCTTCACAATGGTGTTAATTTGACCCTACCGGAACATTGATATTATGCCTATAATACATGGAACTTTTATGGATGATTAAATATAAAAAAATCATCAAAATATAATTTATACAGATTTAATAACATATATTCTACAGAATTTTAGCAAAAGTTTTTAGAAGAAAAGATTAGGGTTCTTACCAAAGATCCTTGCTAGAAAGGGTGGTGATGACTTCTCTTCACCACAACTCCAATCTTTCCCGCTATCCTCGCTTGCTAAACCTCTCTTGATGAGTATGGGAGAGTTGATAATGGCTATAGAGGGTTGGCGGGTGGGATGGAGTTTTTTTTAGGGTTTGTTTTGAGGGGTTGGATGGATGTATGGTGGAGGAGATGAGTTGTTGTGAAGGAGGGGAAGATGTATAATGAAGGGATGATGTGTGGAGGCTATGAGGAGGGGGATTGCTACAAAAAATAAAGAGGGGATAGGGAGAAGTGGTCGGCCACAAGGTGGGGAAAGAAAAGATTAGGATTTGGTTAAGGTTTGTGATAAGTTGGTATATTTAACATATCCTTAAATGAATTTTAAGCAATCTAGGATTTAAATCCTATTTAATTTGATGCATTTAGCCATGGGGGGTTTGCTTGGCCGAAATTAACATGGTGGGGGTCCACTTGGCATGATTTGGTTGTTTGGTGAGTTGGCTAGTTGATTAGATTGAGGATTTAAAAAGGGGTTTCCTAATATAGAACTATTTAATTCTATCTATTTAATTATACTACAAAATCTGAATTAAATACAAATAAATATAATTATTAATATTTATTAATGTCCAATATGCCTACATAGGGTTGGGTTCAGCTTCGAAGAGGTTTGGGAAGGTTTGGTGTAACCGGGTCTCCTAAAAAGTCATAAAGGCTTTCTTACTAATTATTTAAATAAAATTATGACTTGTGCCATGATTTGAATGGTTAACATGCAAGGGACTACCGTATGACCATGTCACTCCTAACATGGCTAGCATGCTAGTTAAAGCACCCAATAATGCTAGGCATGTCATACTTTCTAGTCTTCTTGCATATACAAACTCAACCATAGCTAAGGTCATCTATAATAATAAGTATTTAATTTAAAGATACTCACAAATTTCATAAAATCCTATTTAAGCCAAATAAATAAATAAATAAAATAATCCAATTTTTTTTGGGGTTTTACACAAGTGGACTGATACGTGTCGATACGGACACGAAATTGACACGAATTCACACAAGACTCACTCTACAGCTAGGGGACACCTAGATCTATACATAAATATGAAGAAATCAGGAAATGAAGGTGGTTTGAGGGGTTTATCTATAGAGTGTCAAACTCAAAAAAAAACCCAAAAAGAAGGATCCTTCTTGCAACTCTCAAGCTCCAAATTGCACACAAGCTGAGATTTCTTACCACCAACAGTAATAGGGGTTAAATAGATCCCAATGCAAAAGACTAGAGTTAAAAAAGAATAGAAATAAAGAAATTATGAAGGGTTGAAGAATGGACAATACCTCTTTCTTGCCAAAATTAGAAGTGGTGTAAAAAGAGGCAAGAATGATTCAAAAGGCATTAAATAGGGGTGGGAAATCCCTATATGGCTGCTATGGCCAGCCAATAAGTTAGGGTTAGGGTTTTATTGAGGGAAATGGGCCATGGGCCAATATACTAGTTAGTTGATTCAACTCTCTAGCTAATAGGCCCAACTACACATAGCACCTAATTCTCCTCATGTACCCAAATCACACGCAAGTCAACTTGGAGTTAGATTAGGGTCCTACACCATTCCACCATGCTAACTAAGTCACCATAGTCATGGTCAAACACTAGGCTAGTCTCCAAGGTCTCAACTAGCAAAAGTCAAAAATAACAACCATCAATCAAATAATTAAAAAATAATTCCAAGAAACCAAAATGACCAAAATATTCCTAGGCCAAAAATGATAAATAATATATCCTAATCACATGGTTAGGCCCTAGGTCAAGTAGTCTCTAGGGTTTCACTAGCAAAACTCCAAAATCATAAATTACCAATAAAAATAGTTTTAAAATAATTAAAAATCACCAAAAATAATATCATGATTTAAATAACATTATTAAAAGATTAAAATTAAAAAATTTTAAAATTATCCTTATTTTAGAAAATTGGGTGTTACACTGTCGTAGTCCGTTTGGGAGCAAAGATTAGTTGTATGCGAAGGATTCCCAACAGCTGGCTTGGAGAGATTTATGTTGTTGCATGTATAGGCTCAAGCCGATGAGCTGTATAGGCAGCCACAGACACCGGATGGAGGTTCGAGGGGTGTTCGACAGGGGGTGGATCGTCAAAAACTTGTTGGGGAGGGGCTTCTAGATGCTTTGAGGGTTACGAAGGATTCGGTTCATCAAGACAAAGCGATGGATAGTGATGAGTCAAAGATTGAGGGTTAGTCTGTCGGTCCCATGATAGCTGGTCGGTCTCCAGGTAGGGTTGCTCTATGGATCCAGATTTGGCGACAGGTGGTTTGCCAAATCTTCACGGAGCGACATCGATTTCAGCAGTTCAAAGCTGTCACTCCCGTTTTCCGTTATACATATTTTCTGGATACATGTACGAATTTTTACCAATTTTCAGGTAGACCGTAGTTAGACTTGTCTTGCTTAGCTTTATCTTCGTTTAAACTTGCCTTGATTTATTTGGTTTGGTTCAACATGACTTGGCTTGGCTTCGCTTGGTTTGGTTCATTTTGGTTTGAGATAAGAAGAGTTGATATATAAGTCAACTCTCATCTCTCGCTCTTCATTACTTTCATTTATTTTTTTTTCTTCTTCTTCTCTATTACTCCTCTCTACCTACACCCAAGAAATCCTAGACAAGTGCAACTTGCTTCATGATGGATCTCAAATTTTTTTGGTTCTATTGTCTTCCTTGCTTGATTCTAAGCCTATTTAGAACTTGACATTTTGGTTCGATGGATGGATTTTTGTAGACCTAAGTTTTGACCTTTTCTCATTTTTCTTGGTTTTGATCTATTAAAACTTGGTATTTTCGAAAACTAGTTGCTTCATGTTGTAGGAAATCTCGTTATACCCAATTTTGATTTGAAGGAATTATGCCCTTTGGAGTTCATGGGTTCCCATGAACATTTAGAGGCTGGTTAGAGAAGAAGAGCAGTGCATGTTGGCGTATGTTGGTGCTGGCGCATGCTGGTGCTGGCGCATGCCGGTGCTAGTTTATGCTGGCGCTGGCCCATGCTGGTGCTGGCGCATACTGGCAGTGGCGCATGGTTACGCATGCTGGCACTAGCGTCTTTTGCCCCTGGCGCATCCTGGCCCTGGTGCCTTTTGGCCCAGGCGCATCCTGTCCCTGGCGCCTTTTGGCATATGCTGGCCCCGGCACATACTGTCCCCGACGTATGCTGTCCTCGGCGCATGATGCCCTCGGCGCATACTGTCCCTGACGCCTCTTTTGACCCTTACACCATTTTTTGCCATGATAATTCTTGTTGCTTATATCCATGCTTCTTCTTATGGTTCTTAGTGTAATATTGTAATCCTAGCTTGTACCATTCACTTGACTTGCCTTGTGATGACCCGACTTAATAACTTGTTGAGCATGATTGAGCTTGAGCTTGATAAAATTTGACTGGACTTGAACTTGACTTAAACATGATAATATGAACCCGTCTGGATAACTCTTGATAGTGGCCCGTCGAGGCACACTCCAGACAAGTACTATTGACATGACAAGTAAACCTGATATGACATATATAATCTCAATTACTATTGTGACGGCTATTCCTGTTTTGCTAGTATAACTCTTGCCTTGATCCCGTGGTTAATTGTGCCTGTACAAGCTACCTACCTCATCTTGTATCATGTCTAGGACATGGATTCCTGGTTACCCCGGTCAGGGATTCATAATAAATCTGACTAGGTTAGACTAGATTGATCAAGTAGTTCATACAGAGAGATTTTTCAGTTACAGGCGATCCCGTTATCCCGGCCACACCTGTAGACTTGTAGCCTGCCGACAAGTAGGGCACATTTCTAGCACACTGTCATGTGTTGCGCTTCTTGAATCATAAGCACTAAAGTTCACCAGTAATCTTGATAACTCTTGTAACCCTCGCCTGGATAACCTGGATAGTCTATAGGGCTTGTGACTGCATGAACATCTTATTGCATCTTGTTTGTAACTAAGCTTGTGATAACCCTAGTTAGCTAACAATAGCAAGACGTAGGACTTGATTGGCCATGCTTGAATGAATTGTCTCATGATTAACTTGGGAATTATATTTCACCTCATGTTCCTCCTACTGCAAGCTTATATTTTATGTTAACTTAGTATTTTATGTTATTTAACTATGCTCTTTTATCAGTTCTTCTTTTATTATATGCTGGTTTTAGTTCCTAAGTGGAGCCTTCCTTGTGGCACTTGCTCTTTCTGGGGTCTGACCCAGCTAGTTTTGTATGGCCAGATTTCGGAGTAGCACCCAAGGATCTACCTACTTTTCAGCCAGATGGTGAACACCAGACGTAATTCTGGCAACGAGTAGGTTTCTTATTTTGCTCTTCCACTCTATTATAAATTATTCTTTTGAGGCGTTTAGCCGCCGAGCAAGTGTTAGCTCGTGTTGAAACTTAATTTTTGTCTGTCTAAGGGCTGTTACATGATTGCAAATCTTAGGGTTGATCATGTATGACTTAAACTCTTGCTACTCTTCGCATTTTGTATGACTAGCTTCATGATCATTTAAATATGTAATATTTGGGATGCCTTACTTTGTATGTCTGTTAATCTAACATCTTGTAAAAGATATTTGCTTGCTTAAGATTGAGTCACTAGGCTTGTTCTTGACGATAAAAGACCGTTGGCTTATAGATAACCCTCAGGCATCTAGACAGCCGTGACCATATTGCGAGGTAGGTTGTACTTTAATGTATGTAGCTGGCTGTGTTTGTCCCTCGCTCTCCAGTATTCTTGTTCTGGGGCGTGGCATGGTTTAAGTGGTGGCCCATGCAAGTCTTGTAAATCAAGATGTGTTAGGGTTTTACTGAATATATGTCCCAATCCGTATTCGCCCTTGATCTTTACTCATGGTTTCTAATTTTCCAATTCTTGACCTGATAAATGCTTATATCCTTGATCTATCTTGGTCTTTCCTTATTGTTTCTCATGTTATTTTCTTCAGTGGCATTTTACCTGGCCCTACCGATCAGCCGGATGGATCACCCCAAGAGAACCAGCAACAAGTGAACCAGCAGCAACCTGGAGACCTAAACCAGCACTCAGGGGCAGCATCCCGAGTCATGCCTTTCGGGGATCCAGAGCCGCTAGTTCAGCCAGTCCAACCTATAGAGCCTGACAATAGAACCCTGATGTGACTCATCCGGGACTTGCTTGCATCACAAGATCGTCGGGGTGATGCCCTACAATAGACAGTACGAGATACCATGGACAGAGTTGGCTATCAAGGAAACAATACGGCCAACAGCTTCAAGCGCCTGAACCCTCCCTTCTTTGATGGCAGTGAAGATGATATTGCTATCGATGCTTGGCTACAGGATATAGAGGTTATTCTGGAGACAGCTCAGATTTCAGAGGAAGAGAAGGTAGCCATTGTGCGCCTACAGTTATTGGACTTAGCCCGCAGCTGGTGGGCAATACAAGCAGTTGGATTGGCGATGCCTGTCTTATGGGCGATATTCAGTGACAAGTTTTAAACGAAGTACTTTGATGCAGTAGCTCGATATGATCTGCAGACATGGTTCAACAATCTCAAGCAGATGGGAAGGACGGTCGATTGATATGTGGCCAAATTTTTTAGGCTTAATCAGTTTGCTTCCACCTTAGTGGCGACCGAATTGGACCGAGCGCAACGATTCCAGAGGGACTCCACCTAGAGATCATTTTAGCAGTGGAGCAGTTTGAGCACCAGACCTTTGATGTTATTTTAAGGGCAGCTATGAGGCATGAATATACATCACAGAGGATAGTAGATCGAACCGGAGGTCGGAAGAGGCCTCATGGTTAGTTGTCTCAGTCATTAATACCAGCCCTGATAGCTAGGATTTTGACCATTGGAGCTCCTAGGAGGGTGACTATAGTTTTATCGGTTCAGCACTCGACACCGGCTTACCCTCAGCAATAGAGGCAGAAGTAATCTTCCGCGATGGACTGCTCTCATTGTGGAAAGCCAGGACACATAGATTTAGAGTGTCGAAGGGTATAGGGATTGTGTTTGGCTTGTAGGGCACCGAATCACAAAATTGGGTCCTGTCCGCATAGAGCCAGTTCATCTTCATCAACCCTAACCAGACCATCGGTTAGGACACCAGCACCAGTGCAGCAACAACATCAACAGTACCAGTCTCCGAGGCTTTTACCGCCTCAGGGTCAATAATATGCTTAGGCCCAAGCTCAGATTCAGAATAAGCAGAGAGGTCACCAGCAGAGGGGACCAATACCAAGGGGACAGGGTCAAGATTTGGCTCTGTTAGTAGCAGAAGAATTAGTATCAAGTGAGGAGGTGGCATGTACCATTCTCATCAACTATTTTCCAGCATCAATATTATTTGATACGGGTGTATCGCATTCATTTATGTCTGCATGATTCGCTACACGGATATGAGTGGAGCCCGAGTTATTATCAGTAAGGCTCAATATACTTACTGGTAACAGTTTTGTGGGAGTAGATAGAATCTTTTTCTCATGTCGAATCATAGTTAGAAGTAGAGAGTTTTCTGCTAGATTGATAGAATTTCTAATAGCTGACTATGATGTGGTCCTAGGAATGGATTGGTTGAAAGATCAATAAGCAAGAATAGACTGCCATGTTGGCAGGATTATTTTTGGTATTTTTGACGAAGAAAAGTTTTTATTTTCCAGAGGTGAAGTAGAACCTTCTCCACCAGTCTTGCGGATGGCGGTAGCAGCAGTAGTTCTGTTTCCTAGAGTAGTAGAAGAAATTTCTGACGTATTCCCCGAAGAGCTTTCAAGCATGCCGCCAGAGAGAGATAGAGTTCACCATTGATTTGATTCCAGGAACAGTACCAGTAACAGAGAGAGTCTATAGAATGACACCATCAGAGTTGGAGATCCTGTATAAGATGATTAAAGAACTCAGAACTAAGGGATTCATTCATGCTAGTGGATCACTTTGGGGAGAACCAATGCTTCTTGTGAAAAAAAAAGATGATACATCAAGATTATGTGTTAATTATTGTACCTTGAATTCTATAACAATCAAGAACAAATATCCCCTACCAAGGATAGATGATTTATTCGATTAACTCAGTAGAGCAGCAGTATTCTCGAAGATTGACTTACGGTCGGGATACCATCAGATCAGAGTTAGAGAGCAAGACATCCTGAAGACGGTATTCAGATCTAGATATGGACATTGGGAGTTTCTCGTTAAGCCATTCGGATCGACCAATGCGTCAGCAGTATTCATGGATCTCATGAATCATATCTTCATGCCTTATTTGGATGAGTTCATGATAGTGTTTATAGACGACATCTTAGTTTATAGCAAGAATGAAGTAGAGCATGAGCAGCATCTCCGAAAAGTCCTTCAGATTCTCAGAGAGCGCTAGTTTTATGCGAAGTTTAACAAATACGAATTTTGGCTTGATCACATTTCGTACTTAGGTCATATTATCACCAGAGGTGGAGTGGAAGTTGACCCCCAGAAGATAGTGCCTATAGAGTCATGGACAATACCTAGCACCATCGCAGAGGTTTACTGTTTTCTAGGATTGGCGGGCTATTACCGACGATTTGTATCAGATTTTGCTCGAATTTCAGTACCATTGACGCAGTTGACCCGCAAGAATGTGTAGTTTGCTTGGACAGTAGAGTGTCAGAGTTCATTCGAGAAGTTGAAGTAAGGATTGATGACGGCACCCATTCTCACACTTCCAGATAGGACTTGAAGATTTTTAGTTTATTGTGATGCTTCAGACAGAGGATTGGGATGCGTCTTAATGCAGCATGGCAAGGTAGTAGCTTATGCATTACGTCAGCTTTGTGATCATGAGAGGAATTACCTAACCCATGACTTGGAGTTAGCAGCAATAGTTTTTTGCCCTTAAGCATTGGAGACATTACTTGTATGGAGATCGAATAGAGATTTTCATCGACCACAAGAGTCTTAAGTATGTGTTTACCCAGAAAGATCTTAACACGTGTTAGAGAAAATAGCTAGAGTTACTAGTGGATTACGACATCAACCTATAGTATTATCCTAGAAAGGTCAACGTAGTTGCAGATGCGTTAAGTAGAAGAGCTGGAGCTTATTTTTTAACAGCACAGCCAGAGTTATTAGCAAATCTTCAGAAGATGGAAATAAAGATTGTTCTTCCTACCAATGTGGCATTGATGGCCAGTATACAAATTCAGTCCAGCATAGTTGAGAGAATTAAGATAGCTCAATCAACAAATTATAAGCTTCAGCGGCTTCAGGCAGAATTTGAAATAGGACAAAAAGCAAAGTTATATATTCACGAAGATGGCACGCTCCGACATGGAAGGCATCTTTGTGTACCCAGTGGTGATATCAGGTAAGAGATTATAGCAGAGGCTCATCGTTATCCAATTCATCCCGGTGGTACGAAGATGTTTCGTGATATCCGTCAGCATTTCTGGTGAAATGGCATGAAGAGAAAGATAACTTGGTTTTTCTCTCGTTGTTTAGTTTGCCAACAAGTCAAAGCTGAACATCAAGACCAGCTGGACTTCATCAACCTTTATCAATCCCAGAATGGAAGTAGGAGCACACTAATATGGATATTGTAACTGGGTTACCTAAATCTCCAGCTGGAAGAGATGCTATATGGGTTACAGTTGACTGACTCACTAAGGTAGCTCATTTTCTCCCTTTCAAGATTGGTCAGTCAACGGATCAGCTAGCAAAGATGTACCTCAGGTAGATAGTCAGATTGTATGGAGTGCTAGTCAGTATCGTATCAGACAGTGATTCAAGATTTATGTCGCACTTTTGACGGAGTCTTCAAAAGAGTTTAGAAACTAGTCTCAAATTTAGTTCAGCTTATCATCCGCAGACAGATGGTCAGAAAGAGCGCACGATTCAAACTCTTGAAGATATATTGCGATCATGTACACTAGACTTCGGTGATTTATGGGAAGATCACCTGCATCTAGTAGAGTTCTCCTACAATAACAATTTTCAGGCCAGTATCCCGATGGCACCGTTTGATGCACTGTATGGCATAAAGTATAGATTATCTTTAGCTTGGGATGATGTAGGTGAGAGGCAGATGCTTGGTCCAGAAATGGTTACATAGACTATCGAGGTGGTCAGACAAGTCAGGGATCATCTTCGAGTTGCACAAGATCGTCAGCGCCATTGGGCCGATTCTCATCGGCGTTCTCTTGAGTTTTATATCAGCGACCACGTATTCCTCAGGATCTCGCCTACCCGTGGCGTCATTCGATTCGGCGTGCGAGAAAAGCTTAGTCCTAGGTATATAGGGTCGTTTGATATTCTCGAGCGAGTAGGTGATGTGTCCTATCGTCTTGTTTTTCTACCGTCGTTATGTGAGGTACATAACGTATTTCATGTATCCCAATTACGATGGTACATTCTGGATCTGAGCCATTTTCTTGATCATTCGGAATTGGTTGTTGGTACCAACCTTTCATATGAGGAAATACCCATATCCATATTGGACTAAAGAGAGAAAGTACTCAAGAACAAGACTATTAGTTTAGTTTGTGTTGCTTGGGGTCATCACTCTTTGGGTGAGTCAACTTAGGAACGTGAGGATGATATCCAATCATGATATCCACACTTGTTTGACTCATAAGATATAATGTCTTTTTTATGCTTTATGCTTTTACTTCCTTGCTTGCATGAATGATTGTTTGATTGACTGATAGTCGTAGATTGACAATGTTAGTATAACTTATCCAGACACCTCTAGCATCTTGATTAAATTTTAAAGACGAAATTCTTCTAAGGTGGGTTGAGTTGTCACTCTCGTTTCCCGTTATACGTATTTTCTGTATATGTGTACGGATTTCTAGCAATTGTCAGGTGGATCATAGTTAGACTTGTCTTGCTTAGCTTGATCTTGGTTTAAACTTGTCTTGGTTTATTTGGTTTGGTTCAACATGACTTAGCTTGGCTTGGCTTGGTTTGGTTCATTTTGGTTTGAGATGAGAAGGTTGATATATAAGTCAACTCTCCTCTCTCTCTCTTCATTACTTTCATTTATTTCTTCTTCTTCTCCATTACTCCTCTCCACCTATGCCCCAGAAACTCTAGGCAAGTACAACTTGCTTCATGATGGATCTTAATTTTTTTTGTTCTATTGTCTTCATTGCTTGATTTTAAGCCTCTTTAGAACTTGACATTTTTGGTTTTGCGGAAGGATTTTGTAGATCTAAGTTATGATCTTTTCTCATTTTTCTTGGTTTTGATCTATTAAAACTTGGTATTTTCGAAAACTAGTGGCTTCATGTTATAGGATATTTCATTCTACACAATTTTGACGTTTACAATGTTAGATTTTGACTTGATTTTAGGAATTTATGCCATTTGGAGTTTATAGGTTCCTACGAACATTTAGAGGCTGGTTGGAGAAGAAGAGCAGTGCATATTGGCGCATGCTGGCGCATGCTAGTGCATGTTGGCGCTGGCGTATGCTTGCGCTGATGCATGCTGGTGCTGGTGCATGCTTGTCCTGGCGCATGCTGGTGCTGGCGCTGGCGCATGCTGGCCTGGCACCTTTTGGCCCAGGCGCATCCTAGCCCTAGCGCCTTTTGGCCCAGGCGCATCCTGGCCCTGCCACCTTTTGGCCCAGGTATATGCTATCCTCGGTGCATGCTGTCACGACCCACACCCACTATGAGGGTACCAGTACGTAACAGCGTCCGGCCTATGCCGCAGTGTCGGCGGTAGAACGCTGTTCTAGGTCTCTATCTAAACAACAACTCGTACAATTATATAATGTACGTACTTGTCAAAATCTCAACTCCGAACGGAGGACAAGTATAGATATAATGAAATCTCAATCACAGTCTAAGCACGATATGATAACACAGAAGTTTATAACTAAGACTAAATAACAACAACAAAACCAACTACTAAATAATAATAATCTCAAACAATCTCAAACAACAATATCTCAGCTTATTACAATTCAAGTAATAAAACATGAAAACTAAACCAAGTCTACTAGCTAGTCTCCCGACCACTCCTGAGTGTCGGGGCCAAAGGTAGATAAGCCATCTCCTACTCCAAGGCAAGTAGGACAAATGTCCTCAGGGCAATCATCTGTAATATTTTCAACAGGTCCAGTCAGGACAGGAACGAGCACAACCCATCTAGAAAACCCAAGTAAATGACAGAAAACTATAGAGCAGTTATAGACAGTTTTATTGATGAACATGGTAGTTTATATTCAGGTGATGGTATAAAGAAACAGTTAAGATACAAGGAAAGTAAGGTAACTAAAACAAGAGAAGAATCATGGTAATGAAGACTGTAAAATAAGATTCTAGCTGAACTTGAGTAACATGATAAGTCCAGACAGTAAATGTAAGACAAGTATTAATCCAATGTAAATCCAGTACGAGGCGAATCTAACACAAGATGAATCTAGTATAAGATGATTCTAGTCAGTGATCAAGAATCCAGGTGAGACCAGCTATATTCTATCAGTATATTTTAAAATATCGAGATCGACATATAAACGGCTATAGGTATCAGGAACGTCGCACACTCGGCCAAGTGTGGGATGGCTCACTACAAGAAAAATGACAATTCTTGACGGTTTATAAGTTGACGGTCGTCGGAAACCGTCAACAATAGGGTTTATCTTGACGGTCTTAGGCTTACGTCAAGAGATGGCCTTTTTTTGTTACTTGAGCTCATTTATAGCATGTATGTTGACGGTTTCGAGGGATCCTTCAAGAAAGAGCATCTTTTATATTGACGTTTTGATAATAACCATTAACTATTGTGTATGCGGAAAAGTTACCGCAGTTTTTTTATTTGCCATTATGGTAATTATTTCAAAGTCTTTAAAATTAATGACGGTCTTCCACAAAAAAATTTAAGGCTCATAAGAACCAAACTCTCGACTTCTCCTCCCGCTCTCTTCGAAACTCTCGACTTCTCTCTCCCCTCGCTCTCTCAGAAAACCCTCGTCTCTTTCTTCCCTCTGAAACCCTCGTCTCTCTCCCTCTCAGAAACCCTCGTCTCTTCCCTTCTCAGAAACCCCTCCTCTCTCTCCCCCCTCAGAAACCCCTCTCTTCTCGTCTCAGAAACCGCTCTGGAGAAAACCTAAGCGGTCTGGAGAAAACCCCTCCACTTCGATACTGCTCTGGAGAAAACCCTAGGCTTCAACAACTTCGTGCTGGAGAAAACCCTAGGCTTCGACAACCATTCTTCACAATGCGGCAACTTCGATCTTCACCGTGTGGTATAATGCCTTTAATTTTCTCTCTCTGAAATTCAATTTTATGCCTAGGTTTTTTGTGCCAGCTTCGTTCGTTCTTCACGTTAGGGATTTTTGGTGGCAACATCATTCGTAAACTTAGGATTTGATTATAGAGAAGTGGGTTTTAGGATGTTATGTTCTGTGATGGGCCAAAATGAGTCCCTTCGTTCGTAAACTTAGGGTTTCATCATGAATTGATATGTGCACATGTATGCATTAACATAAGTTCATTTTTATTCATCCACCAAAACTTGTATAATTCAATAACTGTTATGTGTAAACTACTAGTAGTCAAAAATTATATGGATGTTCACTATTTTATCCTAGAAGAGAACTATAGTAATTTTTAATTTCACACTTGACAATCCTAATAGTTGGTGTTGGTTTTATGGATGTTCACTATTTGTGTAAGGATGTCCATTGTTTGTGTAAAGATGTTCACTGTTTGTGTAAGGATTTCGAATAATGATTTTGATTGATTTTGTGTAAGAATTTAATAGTTGGTGTTGGTTTTATGGAATGATTTTTTGTAAGGATTTAATAGTTGGTGTCGGTTTTATGGATTAATTTTGTGTAAGGATTGGTTTTATGGATTAATTTTGTGTAAGGATTGATTTTGTGATTGATTTTGTGTAAGGATTTAATAATTGGTGTTGGTTTTATGGATTGATTTTTAATTTCAAAACATCATTAATTGATTTTGTGTAAGGATTTAATAGTTGGTGTTGCTTTTATGGATGTTCACTGTTTGTGTAAGGATTTTGTGAAATTGCCATCTTCCTAATAGTTGGTGCTGGTTTTATGAATGTGTAAGGATTTTGGGTACGTATCAGTAGGTGTTTCAGTATACACTGATTTCACACTTGACAATCCTAATAGTTGGTTTTATGGATGTTCACTATTTGTGTAAGGATGTTCACTGTTCGTGTCAGGATGTTCGCTATTTGTGTAAGAATTTTGAATAATAATTTTGTGATTGATTTTGTGTAAGGATTTAATAGTTGGTGTTGGTTTTATGGATTAATTTTGTGTAAGAATTGGTGTTGGTTTTATGGATTGATTTTATGTAAGGATTGGTTTTATGGATTAATTTTGTGTAAGGATTGATTTTGTGATTGATATTGTGTAAGGATTTAATAGTTAGTGTTAGTTTTATGGATTGATTTTTAATTTCAAAACATCATGAATTGATTTTGTGTAAGGATTTAATAGTTGGTGTCGGTTTTATGAATATTCACTGTTTGTGTAAGGATTTTGGGAAATTGCCATCTTCCTAATAGTTGGTGTTGATTTTATGAATGTGTAAAGGTTTTGGGTACATATCAGTAGGTGTATCAGTATACACTGATTACACACTTGACAATCCTAATAGTTGGTGTTGGTTTTATGGATGTTCGCTGTTTGTGTAAGGATGGTCACTGTTTATATAAGGATTTTGAATAATGATTTTGTGATTGATTTTGTGTAAGGATTTAATAGTTGGTGTTGGTTTTATGGATTAATTTTGTGTAAGGATTTAATAGTTGGTGTTAGTTTTAGGGATTGATTTTGTGTAAGGATTGTCTTTATGGATTGATTTGTGTAAGGATTGATTTTGTGATTGATTTTTTGTAAGGATTTAATAGTTGGTGTTGGTTTTATGGATTAATTTTTAATTTCAAAATATTATGAATTGATTTTGTGTAAGGATTTAACAGTTGGTGTTGGTTTTATGGATGTTCACTGTTTGTGTAAGAATTTTGTAAAATTGCCATCTTCCTAATTGTTGGTGTTAGTTTTATGAATGTGTGAGGATTTTGGGTATGTATCAGTATACACTGATTTTGGATGTATTTCAATTTTTAGTTGTATCTTAATTTTTAGTGTATCGTTGGTCCTTAATTTCTAGATGATGAATCTCAATTTTTTATTTGAAATGCATAAACTCTTAGTTTCTTCCTACTTCAATGTTGCACAAATAGGTGAAGGGTCCTTAATTCCTTAATTTATAGGCGTATGTACCTGAGAATTATTCGTTTCTTTATTTGTAGAATGAATGGTTCTTCAATGTGAATGGTTTAAATACTTGCAAGCATTGTCTTCTACTAGTTTTAGATATCCTTTGAATTTGCATTGCACATTCTTAGATGGTTTTTTCTGAGTCTTGCATTGTATAGGTTGCATTCCCCATCTTAAAAAAATACTGTTGTAGCTTAAAAAATAGCTCTGCCACATTTTGGTTGCAGGAAAGGATGAAGGTAAGACCTTAAAGAGTGGACTAAGTCGTCTAAAGTTGAAGCTCAGGTATACAGACTATTATAATATTATATTGCATTTGTATCTTGCTAAGTAGAGTTACATATCTAAATCATGCCTAACATGCTATATTAACCTGTGTAGGCACTTCTATTCTATTCCAACCCAAAATGGATAAATCGTGGATGTCAAAGGATAGAATGTGTACGAAATATGAGAAAGGATCGTAGAAGAGTTTCCTGAGTTTGCAAAACTGCATTCAAGTAATCCTAATTCTATTAGATGTCCAGGCGAAAAATGTAGAAACCTGACATTTCAAACGTTAGGGGTCGTAAGAAAACATTTGTTCATGGATGTTCACTGTTTGTGTAAGGATGTTCACTGTTTGTGTCAGGATGTTCACTATTTGTGTAAGAATTTTGAATAATAATTTTGTGATTGATTTTGTGTAAGGATTTAATAGTTGGTGTTGGTTTTATGGATTAATTTTGTGTAAGAATTGTTGTTGGTTTTATGGATTGATTTTGTGTAAGGATTTATTTTGTGATTGATTTTGTGTAAGGATTTAATAGTTGGTGTTGGTTTTATAGATTAATTTTTAATTTCAAAACATCATGAATTGATTTTGTGTAAGGATTTAATAGTTGGTGTTGGTTTTATGGATGTTCACTGTTTGTGTAAGGATTTTGTGAAATTGCCATCTTTCTAATAGTTGGTGTTGATTTTATGAATGTGTAAGGGTTTTGGGTACGTATTAGTAGGTGTATCAGTATACACTGATTACACACTTGACAATCCTAATAGTTGGTGTTGGTTTTATGGATGTTCACTGTTTGTGTAAGGATGTTCACTGTTTATGTAAGGATTTTGAATAATGATTTTGTGATTGATTTTGTGTAAGGATTTAATAGTTGGTGTTGGTTTTATGGATTGATTTTGTGTAAGGATTTAATAGTTGGTGTTAGTTTTATGGATTGATTTTGTGTAAGGATTGGCTTTATGGATTGATTTTGTGATTGATTTTTTGTAAGGATTTAATAGTTGGTGTTGGTTTTATGGATTAATTTTTAATTTTAAAATATCATGAATTGATTTTGTGTAAGGATTTAACAGTTGGTGTTGGTTTTATGGATGTTCACTGTTTGTGTAAGAATTTTGTGAAATTGCCATCTTCCTAATAGTTGGTGTTAGTTTTATGAATGTGTAAGGGTTTTGGGTACGTATCAGTAGGTGTATCAGTATACACTGATTTTGGATGTATTTCAATTTTTAGATGTATCTTAATTTTTCGTGTATCGTTGGCCCCTAATTTCTAGATGAATCTCAATTTTTTATTTGAAATGCATAAACTCTTAGTTTCTTCCTACTTCAATGTTGCACAAATAGGTGAAGGGTCCTTAATTCCTTAATTTTTAGGCGTATGTACCTGAGAATTGTGCGTTTCTTTATTTGTAGAATGAATGGTTCTTCAATGTGAATGGTTTAAATACTTGCAAGCATTGTCTTCTACTAGTTTTAGATATCCTTTGAATTTGCATTGCACATTCTTAGATGGTTTTTTCTGAGTCTTGCATTGTATAGGTTGCATTCCCCTTCTTAAAAAAATACTGTTGTAGCTTAAAAAATAGCTCTGCCATATTTTGGTTGCAGGAAAGGATGAAGGTAAGACCTTAAGGAGTGGACTAAGGTCGTCTAAAGTTGAAGCTCAGGTATACAGACTATTACAATATTATATTGCATTTGTATCTTGCTAAGTAGAGTTACATATCTAAATCATGGCTAACATGCTATATTAACTTGTGTAGGCACTTGTATTCTAATCCAACCCAAAATGGATAAATCGTGGATGTCAAAGGATAGAGTGTGTACGGAATATGAGGAAGGAGTAGAAGAGTTTCTTGAGTTTGCAAAACTCCATTCAAGTAATCCTAATTCTTAGATGTCCATGCGAAAAATGTGGAAACCTGACATTTCAAACGTTAGGGGTCGTAAGAAAACATTTGTTTAGGAGGGGTATAGATCGGAGTTATATATTATATATAGGTTTTGCATGGTGAGAAACACGAGAAGATAGGATCGTCAAGCTTTCCAACATATTCTGAAGAAACATACGGCTATGAAGACGACTCCTTTGAAGACGCTGTAGATGCTGTGGAAATGGTTAATGCTGCATATGAACATATTTCTGGTGACCGTAAGTCATTTATTTCTCTACTCAAAGATGCTGAAAAGCCTCTATATCCTGGTTGTTCAAAGTTTACAAAACTATCAGGATTGATGAGATTGTATAACATTAAAGGAAGATTTGGGTGGTATGACAGTAGCTTTTCAGAGTTGTTGAAAACTCTTCATGATATGTTTCCAACACAAAATGAAATACCTTCATCAATGTACGAGGCTAAGAAGATGATGAAAGCTCTGGATTTGGAATATGAGAAGATACATGCATGTCCCAATGATTGCATATTTTATAGAAAGGAATATAGTGATTTATCGGATTGTCCCACTTGTGGAACATCAAGATGGAAGAAGGCAACTAATGGTCCTCACCAAGATTTTAGTAAGAAAGTTCCTGCCAAACTATTGTGGTATTTTCCTCCCATTCCCCGGTTTAAACGAATGTTTCAATCCTCAAAGACAGCAAAGGACTTAACTTGGCATGCTTATGAAAGAGTAGTTGACGGCAAACTTCTCCATCCTGCAGACTCCGTATCATGGAAGCTAGTTGACCACAAGTGGCCAGATTTTACGAAAGATCCTAGAAACCTTTGATTAGCTCTTTCAGCTGATGGCATAAATCCACATAGGTCTCTTAGTAGTAGGTACAGTTGTTGGCCAGTTATATTGGTTACCTATAATCTACCGCCGTGGTTGTGCATGAAAAGAAAATTTATGATGTTATCGCTATTGATTTCATGTCCAAACCAGCCGGGTAATCATATTGATGTTTATTTAGCACCATTAGTTGAGGACTTGAAACTTGTATGGGAAGAGGGAGTTGATGCTTATGATACATAAAAAAAGAGTTCTTTACTTTAAAGGCCCTATTGTTGTGGACTATCAACGATTTTTCTGCATATGAAAATCTGTCTGGTTGCACTACTAAGGGGTATTATGCTTGTCCCATATGCGAGAAAGATACTTATGCGCCTAGGCTGAAACATAGTGGTAAAAATGTGTATACTGGTACATGGAGGTTTCTCCCACGACATCATCCGTATCGCACTCAAAAGAAAGTTTTCAATGGTAAGCAGGAATTTGGCGATCCTCCAACACCATTGAGCGGAAAGGATATATTAGACATGGTTGGTGAAATTTCGAACTCATGGGGAAAGAAACATGCAAAGTGCAAAGCATTACAGTTAGATGAAAAAAGACGGATGAAGAAGAAGTCAATCTTCTTTACACCTGACTATTGGGAACACTTGCATATCCGCCACACACTCGATGTTATGCACATTAAAAAAATGTTCGTGAGAGCATATATGGTACATTGCTTAACATTCCTGGAAAGACAAAGGATGGAGTCAATGCTCGTCTTGATCTTGTGGACGAGGGTCTAAGGACTGAATTAAAACCTGATTTTGAAAAGAAATGAACATATTTGCCGTGTGCTTGTTATACATTGACGAAGGATGAGAAGAAGATATTTTGTCAAACATTGGTGGACGTAAAGGTTCCTGAAGGTTACTCTTTTAATATCAGAAATCTTGTCTCAATGCAAGATTTAAAACTTTATGGTCTGAAATCCCATGATTGTCATGCACTAATACAACAACTACTACTCGTGGCAATCCATTCAATTTTGCCAAAGCTGATTAGAGTTGCTATTACTCGATTTTGCTTCTTCTTCAATGCAATTTACAAGAAAGTGGTGGATGTGAATAAGCTAAACGATATTCAAAATGATCTTGTGGTCACATTATGCATGTTGGAAAAGTATTTTCTATCGTCTTTTTTTGACATTATGGTCCATTTAACTCTTCATCTTGTTGCCCAAGTCAGGATATGTGGACCTATTTTTCTGACATGGATGTATCCATTTGAAAGGTGCATGAAACCCTTGAAAGGTTATGTGCGCAATCATAACCGTCCCGAAGGATGCATTGCAGAATGTTACATTGCAGAAGAAGCAATAGAATTTTGTAGCGAGTATCTATCATATGTTGAAGCAGTAGGAAATCAACTTGCAAGGAAGGGTAACGTTAAAGATGGCCAACCTTTGCCTGGAGGTCGCATTATTGCAGTTGATCGTGAAGAATGGCAACAAGCCCATTTATATTTTTTATAGAATATAGATGAAATTCAACCTTATATTGAGTAAGCATCTTTATCATAAATTTTCTATTTATTCATTGTATGAAAATTGTTAGAAAATTGTATGATTAAGTTTGTTATGATGTCTTGACAGTGAGCATATGGAGTGGTTACAATCACAACATCCCCTTAAATCTAAAAATAAAAAGTTATATCAATATTATTGTAGTTATAGCAATATTATTGTAGTTATATTCTCCAATGGTTACAGGAGAAGGTAGAAGTTATAGCAATATTATTGTTGTTATATTCTAACTTATTTAGATGTTAAGTTTGCTTTTAATAAATATGAAACTTTGCAGGTTGGCAGTCAATTTAATGAAAGGGAAGACATTTTACAAACTGTAAAGTGGATAGCACAAGGGCCTAGCCACCATGTGCTTAAGTGTTCTGGCTACGTTATTAATGGTTGTCGCTATCACACGAAGGGTCGTGACAACGCTCGAGTTACCCAAAATAGTGGAGTTAGTCTTGTAGCTACGACAATGCATATTGCAAGTTCGAAAGATAAGAATCCTATAATAGGGGACATGTGTTTCTACGGGGTTATCACAGAAATATGGGAGCTTGATTATCACACTTTCAAAATTCCAGTATTTAAGTGCGACTGGGTCGATAGTAAGGGTGTTAAGGTTGATGAACTTGGTTTCACATTGGTGGACCTTAATCGAATTGGGTACAAATTAGATTCTTTTGGTTTAGCTTCACAGGCCAAGCAAGTATATTATGTAAAAGACCAACTTGATCCTCAATGGTCTGTTGTTTTGTCCATGGGTCAAAAAGACTATATGCATAAAGAAGATGATGAAGACCTGGACAATACAATGGAACATCATCCCTTTGCTAATGCATCAATGAATACTGATATATTATTTGATGCTGGGGATGATAATAATACGTGTTATAAAAGAGTAGGTTGTGAAGGGGATTGGGTTGATAAGTAAATGTTGGACACAAGTTTCTTATCATATGTGACATTAATGAATTCTGTTTTTTGAACTCATACGATTACTTCAGCCTATTTTTACTGATACTATCCACTTACTTTGTTAGACATATATTGTAAAATCCCCTCTACTTATTTCTTTGACATATATAGTTTGATCCAACATGTTTGCATATTATTTCATAGCCTTTTTCGGCCACCTTGCAGACATCAAGCATGCCTAATATGACACCTTCCAAAAATTAAAAAAAGAGGTCATCAAAAGAGGTATGCATCATATTATGTGATATATTATTTGGTAAGTGTTGTCTATCAAAAGAGGTATATATCATTTTTTTTTTGGTAAGTGTTGTTCCTGAGACATATATATGGGATTCTGACACAATATATGGGAAATGGATGTTTGGTTTTTAACTAGGTTTGAAATAGGTTCAGTTGTGAATTGAAATCTTTGGAGGGAGACACACAAACACAGACATCATATTATGTTTTTGTTTTTGTATGATCCAGTGGCGACGCCAATCAGAGAGCCACTTAGGCATTATCCTTCTAATCAAGTTAGCTTTTTGTCAAATGCTTGTCTTTGTCACAGGTTATAGGGATGAACCCTCCCCAAGTGGAGGAAGTACAAAAACAAAAAGCAACAAGAAGTCATACAAAAATAGAGAAAACTATCAAGCAAAGAAGTGACGGAATAAAAAAAAATTGTCACATTCAATGAGGCCGGACAGCCTATTGGGGCGGCTGGTGCAAAATATGTTAGCTTGATTGGGGTCATTGCACGTTCTATGATACCCATTACATATGACGATTGGCGAAAAGTCCCTCAAAATATTAAAGATAATACATGTTCATCAGTGGAGGTAACTTTTATTTATGTAGAAAAATTATTTTGAGTTCATTTATTACTACTTATGGTTCTAAAATGTAGTAATCTTCATATGCAGCAATCTTTTCTCCTTGATCCAAGAGCTAAAAAAAATTTAATGCGAACAATAGGTGTTGTATCAAAATTATTTCGGCATACATTGACAGCTATGTTCTTGCAAATATGGACAAACTTGTAGTTCTTCGAAATCCCCCTCCAAACTATGATTTTATCAATCAAAGTAAATGGTCCAAGTTTGTGGCAACTCGTCTTTCTAACGACTTTCAGGTATCGTAGTGTTAATTATGTTTTAACTTTGCAACTTCAGAAATTCTTAATTACTGTAAGCAAATTACATTATCATTTCAGTCCCGACGCAAAGTGCAACAAAGCCGAAGAATGAAGCATGTATATAACCATAGGCTAAGCCGAAAAGGCTATGCTGGTTTAAGAGAAGAAATTGTAAGTGATCTCATTTTGAATTTGAAGTCAGTATTTGAGTTTTATATATCTCATTTTGAATTTTAAGTCAGTATTGTGAGTTTTATATAATGACTTTTTCTAAAAAATAGAAGAAAGATGGTACATATTCTGAGGACCAAGTAGACCGCTGTCTATTTTGGAAGCTAGCTCGGAAGAAGCAAAAGCGGCATGTAGGCACAAGTTCAACAAGAAGAATAGTAGGGGTTGATAATGAAGATGCTAATGAAGGTGATGATCCATCGATAGTTTATGATCCAGTCACACAAGCAATGGTGGATAAAATTGTAAGCAAGTCTTAACTGTATTTCATTTTCATTCTTCTTGCACAACTTCATATTAAGATGCTAACATAATTTCATTCTTTTTATAGGATGAAGTGAAAAAGAAAATAAGTTCTGGACAGTTGTTGATTCCTCAAAACATAGATGCTTCTTGATATACAATGGAGAGGTCCGAGCACGGTGGTAGTGTTACGGCAATGGGGAAATATGTCACCCCAAGACCTGTTTTCAACACTCCTAAAACTCCGACTGCCTGGGAGGAGGAAAAAAAGAAGTTGCTTGATGAGATTGAGAGAAAAAATAAGATGATAAATAGCTTACTTTCACAAGGTCTCTGTGCTACACCATTATCCGATACCGGTTCCAACTTTCCAATTCCTCCAGTCCCTACCGTTAATTCACCGAGTTATGCCTCCGACGGTTCGCAGAGGACAAGGATGATGAATCAGGTTTATTTTACCCCATCTTTCAATTTTAGTGTAAAGTAGACACACACTATCTACTTCACCAAGGTTCAAAGTATCGGTATCGGAATCAGTATCGGACCATTCCTATGAGTATCAGGATCGACGGTATCGGTCAGTATCGGATATCGGTTGGTATCGTATCGGGACATACTAAACCATATCGGTATCGACAGTATCGGATCGGTATCGGCCGATATCGCGAAGCACATCACTTCAACTTTACTTTCTATTTGTTTATTTCTAGAAAGTTGGACTTCTCTGTCTACTTGAACTTTTGTGAACACTATCTACTTGAGCACACTATCTACTTGCATTTTTTTTTGCTTGAACTTTTCTGGAAAGTTGGAATTTTTTGTACCTACTTGAATCAGTATCTACTTTTCTGATACCAGTATCTACTTTTCTGAAAAGGTTGTAAGTGAAAAATCTCCTCACCAAACTGATCAAGATATGGATGTAGATGCAACAAAACCTAGCCCAAAGAGTAAAACAAAGGTACTACATGCTAGTTTATTTATTCTTGAAATCCTAGTAAAATGGAAGTAATAAAGGGACATACAATTTTCTATATGCTTTCTTTTAAAAGGTAGAAGCTTGCCAATTGGCTGTGGATTCCATCGACAATATTGTTGCCAAAGGAACCATTATGGAATACAAGCCCCCCAATGTTATTGTGTCCATCGAATTGGTATTAGACGAGGATGCGTTGCTTCCTATTCCACCTGAAGATATCCCTATAACTAAGATTAAGGATGCTATTGGATATCACATACTTTGGCCAACCGATTTAGTTCTTCATGGTACTATAATTAGAGAGGTAGTCAATATTTATTTAGAAGTCTCTTGTATAAATATCATATTATTTAAGTCTTCTACATTTTTACTCTGAAAATGTGTTGTATTTTAGGCATCCAAGGTGGACAAGGAAGCTCCCAGTGAGCAAAGGAACACGCCAACTAAAGTTAAAACTCCAACAAAGGCTTCTACTAGAATTCTAAGGTCATTCAAAAATCCTCCCGGAATGGACTGCTTTGCTAAATTGGTACAATGCATGATCGTTGAAAAAACTGTAATTTTGGTACCACTTCCTGGTAAATTATTTAATACCGCAACCGTTGCAATTCTGTTCGAGGAGAATTTCAAAAATTACATTAAAATACGTGCCCTATCATCTAATTGCGTCCAAATATACATAAGGTAATTGAATACTTTGCTTTAAAATTTTTTTTTATTACATTAATAAGTTGATCTAAATAATCTGCAAACTACATATATAGGTTGTTGTACATTCGTTTGAAGGAGGTAAACCTTGTCGAGGATATTTGCTTCATTAATCCGAGAATAGTCTCCGCGTCTGGTTTGAAAGACGTTATTAGAACGTGGGATGCAAGGGCACGACATATTTGTAACAGTTTGATATCTCGAAAAGGAAGTCGACTTGTTTTCTTGCCATACAACCCTAGGTAATACATTTTGTTACTTATTTTTCTTCTACAATTTCTCACTAACTCGATAACTTGTATATATCTGGGTGTATATGGTGTTACAATTTTCATTGGGTTTTGGTTGTCATTGACCTGTCACTAATGAAAGCATATTATTTGGACTCTTTGAGGAGTTACATCCAAGACGATCTTCAGTACATTATAACAAGGTATACATCAATATTTGTACCATATTTTAGAAATTTCACAACTACAGTTAATGTACTAATTAGATGATTCAATAATGACTATTAATATTATCCACTTTAATTTGCTTATAGTGGACTTCGGATGTTTCATGCTCAAATGGAAAAGCAAGTCAAAAAGTTTAAATTGAACTGGATAACAATTAAGGTGCAATATATTTCTCTCATGTAAATGTAAATGAAAAATAAATAAAAGTTTGTAAGGACTTTGCTTAATTTTCTATGATTAGGCGCCACAACAAAGCCGGCTCTGTGGAATGTGGGTACTATGTGATGAGATTTATGAAGAAGATCGCATCTGATCGAACCTTAATTAATCCAAAGGTGATGTTTTTCTAAATTGACATGTATATTTAGAATATATATATATATATATATATATATATATATATATATATATATATATGTAATGACAGTAACAGTTTCAATTTTTCTTCCTATTTACAAACAGTACAATCAAAAGGAAGACTACAATTTTGAAGAAATTAATGAAGTTCGTACAGAGTGGATGGAACATGTTTCACAGTTCCTTAAATAACAAATCATCGCAGGTAATTTTAGACTATCTACAGTGAATCTATAGTTTAACAATTTCGAAGGAATGTTTTTATAATGGAGTTTTATGATGGCACTCTATTTCCATTTGTTTGCCTACTAGCTATTTTGTTTAATGAATCTATAGTTTAACGAGTTTAAGCTGTATTTCTAAATTGCAATGATCTGGAAACTATATTTCATGATATCGGAATTAGACTCGGTATCGGACTATTCTTATGAGTATTGGTATCGGCGATATCGGTAGTACTAATATTATAACCTCTTTAAACCATAATACTAACCTCATTAGATCGGGACATGCCAAACCGTATCGGTATCGGCCGTATCGGATCGGTATCGGCCGATATTTTAAACCATGCATCAAAATTGTATAGCAAAAAAATTTACCCATAAAATTCTAAAATAAAGACTAAGGAGGTTATAATATTAGTACTACAAGAATTGACGAATAGAGAAACAATTAGCCATTTTTTAGTGGACAAAACAATGATAAATGACGATATTTTAAACCTTAGTCTTTATTTTAGAATTTTATGGGTAAATTTTTTTGCTATACAATTTTGATTTTTTTTCTGTCATCTGATACACAATTAACTAGTATTGATGTCAAATGATCAATTTTGTAAACAAGCTTATATGCTTCTCTGGATGTTGGCAAGTTTCTGGAGAGTTATGAGGTGTCCAACAAAAATGTGGGATCTTGAGTCTGAAACTCTTCGAGTGATTGTTATAAAGGCAAACTTCTCCCTCTTGACTCTCGATGGTTTTGTGGAATTGAGATATTGTGTGAAATTTGTGAATAATAATTTAAGGGTGGTTCATCTCAGATTGACATGATAAAGAAACCTGAGAAATTTCCTTGCTTAAGTATTCACAAGTTGTAACATTAGTGTATAATGTATGTAGATTCTCAAATAGGTACAACGTAGTCACACATGTTGCACAAATACGGTTACAGGTACGGGTACGGACATGATAGGGATAGTAGTTTTCTGTGCAACATGGGTGACATTGATCAGATGTTTCTGTGCTGTTTGGTCAAAGGAGAACCAATACTTGGTTGTTTCAGTATCGCATCTTTCTGTTGCAGTTTCGAATTATATATAGTTTCAATTATTGTGAGAAACTTTACATAATTGACAATTTAGCTAGCCTTCAGATTCTTTACATGATTTATACATGTTTGTGAATTATAGTTTCAATATGGCTAGCCTTGCAGTTCTTCTTGAGTGATTCAAATTGTCTCGAGTTGTATTGATAATCCTATAATAGTAAGTTGACACTTTCTGTTCTTGTTCTCTCAAGAACTTGCTGAAAAATGAAGGGTGGATATGCATGCTGTGAATAGGAGCTGTGGATATGGAGGGATGTGCTCCGATATGGTTTGCTACTTTCTTGGTTTCATTTTGTAGTTTTGGTGGATTATGTTTCGTGGCTGTGACAAGTGATGGTTGTTTGTGGTTTGGATATAATTAAGTTTTATGGAAACAACAGATGTGGGATGTGTATATTATGGTTGGATTATATCATGGTTGGACAAGTGAAGAATACATGTGGTGGGACAACTATTTCAGTTTTTCTTGTATGAACAATACAGTTTGTTAATATGAAATTTGGGTTTTATAGTAACTTGATGTGTGCAGCTTCTGGTTTGATATAATGTGTGGATGATTAATATTATATAATTCTTGACAGAATTTTGGCATGCTTATATTGATGGTACTCTGGATAGCTTCTCTTGACGGTTGTCATACGTCAACTTTAATTCATATCATGCTGCACAATATAGCCGTGAATTAGTGCTTTTCATGACGGGTTTTGTCCGTCAAAACAAATGCTTTTATTGACGGCTAAAGACCGTCAACTAGACCGGAGTCAAGAAAAGTTTTTGCCTATGTTGACGGTTCCTAAAAAGAGCTATCTTGACGGCTAAAAACAGTCAAAAAACTACATAAAATGACAACAAAAAACCGTCAAGAAAAGCCCTGTCAGGGACCGTCAAAAAAAGGGGGGACTTTTCTTGACTCCGGCCTAGTTGACGGATCTGCAACCGTCAAGATAGCCATTTCTTGACGGGGATTCACCATCAAGAAAAGCCCTTATTCTTATAGTGGCTATGCTTCCAGTAGATTTCAGTTTGGAGATGCCAGATTTGGGGCATGTCTACATGTCTTACTCAATATTTCCTCGCCCCGTAATACAAGTGAATCCAGAATTCGACACGAGAATCGAGATGAGTCCAGCCAAACATGATGATACCAGTAATGATTCCAGAATGATTCCAGTAATAGAAGCCAAACATGATGATACCAGCAATGATTCTAGAATAATTCCAGTAATAGAGGCCAGACAAGATGGTATGTGTGTCGCATACATGAATCCAGAAATATCCATACGTGTTGTAACAGTGAATCACATAGAACTAACTGGAACTGAAGTAGAGTAATTGACAAGTAAATGAGAGAACCATCAGAGAATGTACTCGCCTGACACTCTGAAGAGAGTAGTATAATATCAGATGTCTGCACCGGAGTCACAATGTCCTAATTAGAGCAATACAAGTTATAAGGTATTTAAAATAAGGAAATGAAGTTTACGATGCAATCTACATAATTTTTAAGCTAATCTAGGTCAAGGTCAAACTTGGTCAACTCTGGGTCAACCCAAGTCAATACTCTAGTCAACTAGGTCAAACTGGTCAACTGTCTAGGACCAGTCAATTCTGGTCACAATGGTCAACATCCAGTCAACTAGGTCAACTTAGACTAACTAAGTCAATCCTAAACTATTTGGTCAACTTGGTCATTCTAGGGTTTTGGTCAACTAGTCAAACTTAGCTAATTAGGTCAACTAGGTTATTTCTAGGTCAAAGGGTGGTCAACTTTTAGTCAACTTGGACTATGATCAACTTGGTCATGGTCAACTAGGCTATTGGTCAACTCTAAAGTAAGCTAATCTCATATAATAACCATTACCAACTGTCACGCCCCGCTCCCGAATAATCGGATACGAGTCGGACACGTCCAGCCTTCGTCGTTGGACACGACGAAGTTAGCTGTACAATACTAAGGAAAACTCAAAGTCACAATGTAATGTAAACAAAACACAGCTTTTATAACGTTCCCAGAAATCACCAATATCCATCAAGTGTTTAGTACAAAATCAGTCGGAGACAAATTCGGTCAAATGAAATAATATACAATAATAAATATCTACAATACAATCTCCAGAAAAAATAAACTAAAATAAAAGCTGCAATATCCAAGCAATCACCAGCTCCATGTAATCTTCCACTCACCTGCAACGATCCTATCAAGAAAAGAGCAAAGTACAATCCAGACCAGACAATATACAATATAATCTGTAATCCAGATTACAAGGTGAAACTAGAATACCAGAATACTAGAACATGAAATAAAAGTGAAACTGCGGTACCAGAAATAAAATGTAAAACTGCAGGCAATGGGTGACAATCAAGATGCTAGACAATAAACACGGCTATCAATATACAAGGCAATGAATCACGACAATCAATATGCAATTGTGACAATTTTGAAATATTAAAACTAATGTGTGACCGGCTTAGGAGCAATCAATCAATCAATGAGTCAATGAGTCAATCAATTCTATAAGGTACGGCTTCATCGTACGTGAAGTGTACGATTAGGCTATCCACAATCCCTATGTTGGGTGTAGTCACACAAAAGCTAATATTTCCTCCAATCTCGCAATGAACAATGACTCACAAACAATGAACAATGGTACAAGACAATCGTGTGTAATTCGTGTCCGATATGAGAACATGGCACATGAAGGTAAGACAGAAAAATAACGTATAAGTCGAGTCAGTGTACTTGCCTCGGTTTGGTTGTACGAGAATAGTACTGCATGGTTGCAATGGATCACCTGTTATATTTTGTACAAGTTATTTAGGGTTTTTGAATAATAATAACATTAGCTATCTAACTTAGATAATCAATATTTATAGAAAAGAACAAGTTAACAGTTTTTAGAAAATAATATAGTTTTTAACTAGATAAATAGAAACTTGCTTTTAACCAAAATAATATTAGTGAAAATTACTTTTAAACTATATTTAGAAACATTTTATCTAGCAAAGTAATATTTAGTTTTATAAAATCCTTTTGAAATAATTTACAACCACTAATAATAAGATATGAATTTATATATATATATATATATATTTTACAAGATATTTATTTTATGCTAATAAATAAGGTAGCATATATATGTATTTGGAATATAATATAAAAATGATAGCAAAAAGAACCTTTAACAATTATTAATAAAACAATTAAATGCTAAAGAAATGGCTTGCTTAAATATAGAATTCTAGCTAACAGGCCAAGCCCAACTAAATATAATCCAGCTTATATAAACTAACAAATTACACTTAATTATCTTAATCCCAAACCAGCCCAACATACTACTTCCTGACCCAGCCCATACCCAATTCATACTCTAATAAATTAAAACTTAAATTTGTTTTAAACAAATACAGCCCAATCCTAGCCCACTGTTGTGGCCCAGGAACCCGGCCCACAGTACTTAAATATACTGCTAAATCAGATAAAAAAACAACAGTTTAAACAAGCATACTCGACCAGCCCGACTTCTGGCCCAAACACTAACGTATAATCCGTTCACCTTCTCTCTCCTCTTCATTCCACTCGAAAAATCCATAAAGCCGATCAGAAGAGTTCTGGACTCTTCTCCCACTCGTCTTCTTCACTCAGCCCCCTTCGTTGTCTTCTCCGGCGAACAGCCCCTCTACTCCGTCTTCTCCGGCCTCCCAGCTCCTCCGAGTAAAACCTAACCTCTTCTTCCTCTGGTAATCTAGTAAACCCTAGGTTCTAGGCTTCTCTCCCTCAGTCAAGCTCGAAACCCTAATTTGTAGGTTTTCCAACTCCAGCTAACTCTACTCCTTCAACCCCAGCCAAGAGAACCCTAACCCAATCTCTTCTTCGTCTCAGTCACAAACCCGAACCCTAAATCCATCCTCTCCTCCTCTCGCTGAAACCCTAGGTTCTAGGAACATCTATCTTCGTCTTCCTCCTCTGTCCAGTCTTCTAGCCCCAACCCGAAACCCTAGGTCATCACCTTCCCAATTTCTAGGTCAAAAACCCTAATTTTCTAGGTCATCTTCCCCAACCAAAACCCTAATTTCTAGTAATACAAACCCTAGAAAACCTTAGATCTAGAAGCATGGAGGACGAGAAAGGGGATGGAGTAGATCGAGAGGGGCTCACCGGCCTGAAGGGGACGTCGATCTGCGGCGGCGACACAAGGCGACGGAGATCCGACCACGGCGGTGGTCTCAACGAGTCTGGTGGTGGCTCGGCTTCAGGCAAGGATCGTCGAGATTCGGTGGATCTGGTCGGTGGCTCCTCCTGCTGCTGGATCTCGATGGCGGCGGTGACTACTAGGAGGCAGTCGGCGGTGGCTGTCCCTTCGAGCTGACAGCACTGCAGTCGAGGTAGAGCTGTCTACTGATGGCGGTGGCACTGCACACGAAGTGGCGCTACAGTCGAGATAAGCTCGACAGTCGAGGCAGTGCTCTGGCGGTGCACGCAGCCTAAGGTGGCCCACTGCTGATGGCGGTGCACGAACCACGAAGTGGCACGGTCTACGAAGCTTCTTTTTCTGGTGGTGGCACGAGGATCGAGGCGGCGGCGGGGAAACCGATGCAGCTCTACAGTCGAGGCGGTGGCGCTGCAATCTGGGCTCCGGCGAGAGTGGTGGTGCTCTGCGATGGTGGTGGTGGAAGTCGTACATCGACGAGAGTGGTGGTGCTCGGCCGGGAATGGCCGGGACAGTGTAGAGAGAGAATGTAGAGAGAGAGATGAGAGAGAGAGAGAGAGAGATGAGAGAGGTGACGTGTCAGAGAGAGAAACTGACACTGTCAGAAATGTATTGAAAAGTGTGTAATATTTTAGTATTACTTATAGTGTAATAATTAGTGGCAGTATAGGTAAATTAGGGTAGATCTGGGGGTAATAAGTCAGTGGCAGTGTTATAATATCCAATAGATCTGTGTGCAGTAATTAAGAATAGTTGTAACAACTTTCCAAACATTAAAAACTAACAGATTTCAAAAATTCAAATTCAAATAGAATTTTCACAAAACCGAATTCAAAGTCTAATCTCCCAGATTTTTAAATAGGATTAGATTCCAAAATTCAAAATTACTGATTCAAAATCTAATTTTCAAATACTCCCTTCAATGGTTCCAACAGATTTCAAATATCAATAGTTAAACAGAATTTAAAACGGTTTTCAAAATAAATATTTCCTCCAACATTTCAAATAGTTTTAACCAGATCAAAAGGAAAAAGATTTTCAAATGAAAAGGCTCCCACAGATTTTCAAATGTTCAACAATCATTAGTTATTCAAAACAGCCTCAATTAGTTATTTCCCTTAACAAGTAACCAATTATTCAAAGATCCGCTAAATAATAAATTACAGTTAATTAATTACTGCCAGCCAAATAATTCCAACAAGAAACAATTACTGCATTATTATAATTAATAGTTAATAATTAAATACAACTTAAATAATATTATTAACATTAACAATATTGCGCTTCATCTGAAATACGCAATTAGTATTAAAATACTTTTCAACTTGAGGAAAACCCGAAATTCATTTTAAATCGAAAATAGGTTTTTGTAAGAAGAAATATTTAAATTCAAGAAAAATTAGAAAAAATTTCTAAAATTTACCAAACATGATTTTGGGAGTTACACCTACTCTATGAAGTCACATATACCTATACTAATATCCTAAGTTTAACACATACACAATTATACTCTAGATTGAAACCTGTACATGTACTACACTACGACTTATAGTGTATTAGCCAAACCCTCTACTAATATTGACATGCTCTTACACATACAATATGTATACATACACAAGATATCAATGGCAAGGAGGAAAAATATATGGAATGAACACCCTCACCTTACCCTTGTCTCCTTAATGCTACTGAAGCCCCAATTGACCCCCAAGTATAGGCTTCCTACTGCTGCAATGCTACAGCAAATCCTATGCCAAGTCAAGGCAAGGTAAGGTAATACCATGCCAAGGCCAAGGCAGGCCAAACTGTCAATTGCCAAGAGCAAGGCAATGCCAAGCTAACAAGCTACTGCCTGCAAATGCAAATCCAATCTCAGGTATCCCCTTCCAACCAATTCACAGATCTCTCAAACCTCCTAACTACTGCTGCTGTTGCATACTACTATAACTCTAACATCAACCCAAACTCCCTCAAACCCAAACTCGAACTCCCTCATACAATCCTCACACTACCTAACTACCATGTCAACTCTAATCCTAAACTCCCTATCACTTCTAACACTCAAACCACTAAACAAGCTAACTGTAACTAACAAACATCCTACACTCTACCTTAGCTATATACAAACATATGTAAATACCCCCAATAATCTCTGGTTTCAACCAAACCATAATCTCAGGAAATATCAATCTCAGGAATATCAGTTCATGCATTCATTCAGTTTCATAAATACACATTACCTACAGTTCATAATCTAGATATATCATTCATTTCAGTTTTCATTAATTACTCAATTTAATAAAACCCAAATCAAACTCAATTACAAATCAACAAAACCTATTTGAATTGAGTCCCCATTACCTCAGTTCATTCAGTCCAATTTAAAAACAGTGTATTACATCATCTCAGTTTTCAGGTTTAAAAGTAAATTGATTTCAGTTTTTTCCAACATTCAACCAACAACCAAATGAAATCAGATCAGCAACTTACATATATATACAACCTTAAACCCAAAAATCAATTTCAAACTGTCAACAAAACTGAGAACTGAAATTAACTGTTCCTATGAATATTCCAATAAAAACCTAAAATAACAACACAAAATATCGAAATTAAAGTAGGAACATGTGTGCAGTAATTTGGGGACATATGTGACATATCCACCCGTCCATACGTGTCTAAATTACAGGACACAAAGTGGCCAAAAAACAAGGATTTAAAAGTATCAGAAAACAGTAGAAAGGATGTCTCGTGTGTGCGTGTCGGGTCATCGTGGACTCGACACAGGAGAAGTGTGTCGGGCTCGTGCACACGTGTAGAGGGGATATAGTGCTAGGTTCGTGTCACCCTGTACAGTGTCTAGGTTGTGTCGTATCCTTGTTTGAGTCACATATCAGTGCCGAGTTTCGTGCGCGTGCATAGTGAGCACGAGATACTGCAACCTCGATTTCTCCCAATCCGTACCACAAAACCCGATGAAACTTGGTTAACATCATGTCAGTCACATGTGCTATGTGTCCACCAAGTTTGGTGTCATATAGTATCGTGTCGTGTCCTGTGTCAACCCCGAGCAGCAGGGGAGCCGTACGAGTCTCGTGCGGTGTCTCGTACTGCGTGTTCGTGCCCTAAAACAGTGTCCAAACATCCCTAAAATCGACTCAATCGATTTAATATATGTTCTACACCTAATTAGCTATAAATACATGTAATTAGTTTTACAAATTACTCAAATCGATTTCTATGTGGCATTTCACCAAACACTTATTTAGAAATACCGATACGTGTCCGATGCGAACACGAAATGGACACAAATTTCTACCAAACTTGGGCTACACCTAGGGAAACCCTAAATGGATGTATCTACGTAAAGAAATCAGGAATTCATTAGGGTTTGTAGGGTTTTACCAATTGAGAGTTCAAACTCAATGTAAAAAGCCTAGAGTTGATATCTTCCTCGATTTGCTATGGTTCAAATGTCCTCAAACCTTACTAGCAAGCCTCCACAAGTTTCCTCTACTATTGGGGATGATGATGCAATTGATTTGACTCAATTTGGATTAAATGGAAGAAGTTTAGGGAAGAACAAATTAGGATTCTTTTTAGGTATTAAAAAGAGGCAAGGGCTCTTAAGTGTGATACTTATAGGAGGAAGGGCTTGTATGGCTGGCCAAACTAAGGAAATTAGGGTTTGGCAATAGGTAGATGTGTGGCTAGGTTTCTTCCACCCAATTTCTAGTCCTCCTATTAGTTCAATTAGTCCTAAGACTTCTTTTTACAAATATCTCAAAGAGAAATATCCTACTTAGGAATATCTAGATATTACTAACCTTGGCACTTAGTAAGAATGTTCTAACCATGATTCTAACCTCAAGACTAATCTAGATTAGGTTAAGCTTCTAGGTTAGTCTCTAACAATTCAATTAGCACAATATTAATTAATCAAAATTCATTTTTATTAAAATTCAAAAATGACCAAAATTAGGCTAAAAAGTAGTAATATGACATTCTAATCACATGACTAGGCTCCCTTGGTCATGGTTAGTCTCTAGGCTTAGCAAAACTAGGGTTTCACTAGCAGCATATTAAAATCACAAGTCACGACTTAAAACAGTTTTAGATTCATTAAAAATCACCAAAATTCATAATGTGATATAAATATCAATAAATAAATGATTATAATTACAAAAGTTCAAAATTACCCTCATTTGGAAATCTGAATGTTTCAAGTCTACTCCCCTTAGAAGAATTTCGTCCTCAAAATTAAGATTATCGTACCCCTACTAGGTCAAACCCCCAATCAAATCAAAGTCGATAGATAACATGCAACACAATCCTACTAGTTGTGATTCCACAGTCTCGATCAGGGTAACTACGCTATCTAACATATCACAAGCATATACTGGCAGGTACTAATAGAATCACACATGAAGGTGGAAAAGAAGAACAAGAAGGACAAACCTGCTAACCCATCACCTGCAGCGTCGGTCTCCTCGACCGCTGTAACGCCCAGTCCCAAAATACGTAGGACCAAGTACGTAGTCATGCCAGCTGTATACATACGAAATACATGGACCTCGTATGTATACATAAGCTGTAAATATAGTAATCCAAGACAACTAAATCTCATCCACAATGAAAGGAATAATAATATAGAAATCAACTTGAATATTTATGATACAATCGTTGGGCGAAGACAAAGTCCACTACCAACTAATTTAAATAGAGAAGAAATATACAAAGAAAGTGATTGGTCGAACGAAGCAATGACAAGTCCAAAAGAAGTCATCACGAAGGAAGGAATGGCCTTAGCTAGAGCACCTGCAAGAAATCACGAAAACACACACCTGGAGAGATCACCAGGTCCTCAGAGGGATGTAACAAGACACATAATATCATGTCGATAAACTGATTAAATAAATCTCAATAGAAAAGTATGCATGAGTAAAGGTTCCTAACCATTCTATGTGATATGCACTTTGAGGACAACGTTCTACGCAGGGGCTGTAACGGATTCACGCAAGCAAGTAATAGAGAGTGGCCAGCAAGTAGCGCTCATCCGAGACGCTATCGGCCTGGGCAGAAGATAGTGCTCATAAGAGTCACCCTCGGCCCAGAATGTGTGTAAAAATGAAATGTAGCCCCTACGCTAATAACTGTCCCCTCCCCCCAATGATACTATACATGTGTCGACTCCACGACACTGTTTAATCTTTAATAACTGCCAAGTCTTCTACACAAATCTATTAGCAGTTATATCCTAACGCACGGCCTGTACGCGCCAATAATCAGTCAGCATGCAAGTCCGCATCTATATATGACTCACAACTCACACACAATCCGTGGCACATCGTGACAGTTTATGAGATGCACTAAACCTACGGTGGTCCCTTAACTCTAAGCCAAATGCATAAGTATAATAATTTGCATCTATATATGTTTTTGAATGAACAACATAAAGAAAAAAAAAGCATACATGATATTGAGCAAGAAATTAAACAGTAAAGGCAAGGTGTCTTGCCTGAGGTTATGTGCAAAAGAGAATAATCCAGTAGCTCGAACCGACAAATAAAAAAAGCCAAATCCCGCAGATGACTCCGAATGCTGCAACAAACATCACGAACGAGTTTGGAATATAAGATATGCTTAGGAAACGCCTGTCCAAAAGTTAAATTCTGGAACATGGGTAAAATCATAATTTTGGGTCAAAACGATGTCCGCTGTTGGACCCGCTTTGCACCGAAATACGCGTCAGAACCTACGGTCTCTAAAGTCGTCAAACTATATATCTACAGATTTTTTTTGATGAGACAAACCCAACGGTATGTCCAATTTTGGATTCCGGTGGGCCGTGCACAAAATCGCCCGTTGAGTGGGATTGTGGGCCCGCCAAAATAGCGTCCCGATCAACGGTCTCAGAATCGGACCAAACTTGGTTCACAGGACCAGAAAAATATTTTGAATCCAATGGCACATGTTTCATCGCGATATGATGAGTGTGCACAAAGTTGTGACTTAATTTGCAAAGGGTCGATACGGGGTATCTCGACGGATACGCTCTGATTTCGTCGCGCATATGCAACGAAATCGGATTCCGTCAGTTCCCACACGTCGACAACATCCATACATGCCTTTCGATGCGTATAGTACGCGATCACATCGTCCGGTTTGTCGGGACGGACGCCGTATCGGGATATTTTTCTACTTTTTGAAAACAGAATTTATAATTTTCCGGAAAACTTTAACAACGTGTAACTTTCTACATACTAGATGAAAAGTGAATCCAAAAGGTGTGTTACAATCTCGGTTATGTTGTCTTTGACTGCCTTTAATTAGTTTTTACGAAAGTTTAATGGTCAGCGAGAAAAGTGGACGACAAGTTGGTGTTTCAAAACAGTTTTTAATAATTCAGAAAAGTAGTTTTTCTCCAACTTCGTCTCAATTTTTCGAGCAAGTTGGATGGCCATGTCAAAATCCACCTGGGGAATCTCGAAGAGGGTCATGTGGGTTTTCTACACGACTTTACGGATCTAAAAATGGACTAGAATCGAGGGAGAAATCAAACGGAGAAGTTGGATACCTTAAAGTGGGAATCTGTTGTTGTTCTCGTTGTTGTTGTCGTCGTGACGATCGGAAGACGAGACTGCCATCCCTCCGGCGAGGCTGGGCACCCACGCCGAGGAGAGAGGGAGGAGGAAGAAAGGAGGAAAGAGGAGGAAGGTGGAGGAAGATGTTCGGATTTGGGTTGGAAATAATTGGATTTGAGTTTTAGGTAAAAATAAACAAAAGTATATATACTAGTCGGCCACAAGTTGCTGCCAATGCTTCGTAAAAAGGGGATCAGGTTCTCCCTTTACTACAGCCACACTTGTGGTGGTCGGGTGGGGCCGACCACCCAAGTGTTAAATCAAATGGTTTTTTTTTCTTTTTCCTTTATCTTTTCTTTTCTTTTTATCTAAATTCTTAATATATATTTTTTTTATATATATATATTTATATATATATATATATATACATATTTTATATATATATATATATATATATATATATATATATATATATATATATATATATAATATATTTAAATATATTTACGTATCTATATATTTAATAACCATGTATATATATATGCATATATCCATAAATCTTATTTAAAAAATTAAATACCAAATTAAAAATTATCTACCTAATTATTTGATATATTTGAGCATATCTACATATATATATAAATTCAATCCTTAATAAATCAACTCAAAATAGTAATAATATTTAAATAGGAAAACATGTTTATTAAATCTTCACAAAATAAATTTTAATAATAATAAATTAATAAAAATTTCTCCAATGGGTGAACTGTACCACACACCCTTAGCCGGGTCCAGGAACATGTACAATCTTGTAAAATATTGTTTTATTAATAAAATGTAGATTTTTGTACCCAAAGTCAATAAATATCCAACCAGTTCTAAAAATAATTTAAAAATATTTGTACATACACAAAATATTCCTATATGGACACCTTAGTCACCCCACATGCTCACATGGGCTTAAATTTTGTTCGGGCCCTGTTCGGGCTGAATTGGCCAAATCGGGTCATCAAAAAAATAAATAAAACCATAAATTGTATAAAATAAATTTTTAAGTCTAATAAAATAATAAAAATAATTAAAAAATAGGGGTTTTTATATCCTACCCAACTTACAAAAATTTTGTCCTCGAAATTTAGGAATAATAGGATAGATAGGGTTGGGGGGGATAGGAAGAGTTCGTCAATACCAAAATATAATTAAATTTTGGAGGAGGCGATAAAACGACGTTCAACACTACCATGCAATAGAAAATTGTGGAGTCGATATATACAAAAATATATCATGGTGATGGAATTGAATAAGGGTTTCTAATGAAGGTAGCAAAATTTTGAATACCAAATTTTAGAGAACAGTATGAAATTGAGTAGGCCAAAGAGAATAAGTTAGACATTTAGGAAATGTGATTCCTTAAGGGAGAGCTGGATACTAATCGTCTTGGTCGAGGGTTTGATTAAGTGATGATTAGAATCACTCTCGAGTGCTCAAGAATACTTGGGAGGACACGATAACAATTCTAGGGTTAAGGAACGAGGAGTAGTTAAAGGCGAGGATACTGCCACATGAGTCGGTCGGTGGCTATCTACATTTGTGTATAATTAATCGATTGGGCAACCAAAGATGATACCTTGAGTCTATCTAGCAAGTACAGTGCCTTGTCTTTCCAAAATAAGTAAAAGACAAGAACAACAATGGTTTCAAAGACGGTGTTATATATTGCATACGAATTGCGGGGTTCATAGGCGACAAAACTAATTTAAAAGAGAATTGCCAAGGCTGTCGCGAATAAGACTCTAAGGCAAGTTTACTATGTCTCCATCCACGTAGAATAATATGTGATAAACGAACCAAAGTGCAATAGGTTGATCAGACCATCATGCACCGGTTCTGATTAGACAATATGTTAGTGGGTGCACCCAATAAAATATGTCATGATCAAGCTTGATAACGAAATAAGCTTGCAAAACTGAAGCTACGTTAGCAGCGTGAGATAGTCAAATTATGAGCAAGGGAGGTACTGATGAAGGAATTTTTAAATAGTTCCAGATCTTCTAAAATCAAGGCTCGCCCGAAGTTTGGGCCTATACAGTTGTCCTAGTGTTTCTTCATTTATTGCTTGGTAGACTAGATAAGGTAGGGTCCTCTGAATTTATAGTCTAAGTGAACTTACTAATGTGGTTCACAAGGAAAAGATTTGTTAGGTGGTGAGGTATTCTACCCAACTTACAAGAGTTAAGCTAGTAGTGTGATGGGACAATGGGTCAAGCAATCAATATAAGGCACAAATTTAAGCATTTACGGAATTAAGTAGAACAAAATCACATATCGGTCGAAAAAATTGAGTCGAGATGGAATCGCTATCCGTGGTCAAAAATATATCGGTATCATGGTAAAGGTTATAGTTTAGCCATTTTGATCAGAAGGTCATATCATGAAAATAGTATACAAGGAGACGTGTTCTAGTGGGACATGATATATCTACATGAAGGTGGACTTGTCTAGGTCTTACATATAAAATTTGCTGGAAGAAAAAGTCTAGTGTTGTGCTCCAAATATACAAGTCACGATAGGGGACGCCAGAAGATCAAAAATAGAAAGTGGGTGTTCACGAGGTGATAATTAATGCACAAAATAAGAAGATCAAGTTAAAGCATGAAATAAAATTAATTAAAAAATCTAAAAAATAATTTTAGAACACAATTTCGGAGAGAAGATAGTCTCCTAGATAAATACGGTTAAGAAACCATCAACTCATTATTCAAATTGCAAATGGGTTAGAAGGTCACAATTAAAAGATCTAGAATTGAAGGAAGGTCGAGTAAGTCGAGGTGGAAATACAGTCACATAGCTGGGTAGATGACTAACAATAATTGTGTATATACTACTATCATGATCATGGGTGACATGGCAATTAGTGTGGAATACTCAGTAGGGTTATCTTGGGCCTACCATTAAAATTTAACTCAAGTTTCCTCCAAAAGCTTTCAAAAATAAACCACCAAAATTTGTATTCACTCCAAGCCGTTCAAATTCATCATAAAAATTTAAATCACTCTCATAAAATCTCAAAGCAAAATTTTATCACGTTACTACTAATCTTTTCCAAAATTAACGTTTGAATTCAACTATTTAACTCAAGAGTTCATAATTTACGAATCCATAAAAAAGAATTCACAATCAATCAAAAATTTAACACTCTGAAATTTTTAAATAACTCATAATAAAACTCTTAGCATATTAAAAGCAATCCCAAAAATTAAGCTCAATGCTCTCATCAATTTTAACTTCTATTCATGCTAAGTTATTACAACAAAATTACAACTTTTAAACGGTAACTTCCTTTAATCAATCAAATTAATTTTCCATCACAACCTTCAAAATTCTCCCAAAAATTTTAATAGTAGCAATCCCTCATTAAAATAAATTTTCAAATAATCTTATCAGTCAAAATCCTTCTCTTTTTTTTTTCCAAAAATCTAAATAGATTTGTAAATCTTCAATCATAGGACACCATTTAAAATAT